>JAQIWD010001260.1:0-13327 GCA_034694825.1 Anurida granaria
GACAAAGAGGTAGAGGAAATAGAGGCCCACGCCGAAAGGGTACTCCAGCACTGTAAGTATTTCAGAACTACTTTCAGCGTCAATGTCAAAGGTCGTTCTTAATTGAAATTTTGTTGGACTTACAGATACTAATTTCATAGCAGATGGCACAAAGTTCAAAGGCAGCGATGAATTCCTGAGCACCGGATTCCAGGAGGGGGTGAAGATTATTGGCTAAGAGACGACATGAGCGACGAAATACTTCCGCCACGAGAAGCGCGAGGGTAAAGTATACAGTCGTCACTAGAATGTCGGGGACTAGCGACATGGTCACCGTTGTTGATGTCGTGATCTCTTTTTTCTCAATTTAGCAGTGATTGTGGCCGAATTTGGAACATTTTGGGAGGACGCTTCTACTGGACGACGGAAGTTCCTCGAATCAAAATAATTCGCGAAATTATTCAAAGAACTTCCCATTGTCACCCGGAACATTTTTGTTGGCATGAAAACAAACTTTTGGAGCAAGAAGAGCGATCGCATCCACCCGTCCGGTGGTGCTGAGTCTACTTTTAGTGCAATCTTTGCAAATCTTTGCAAATTTGTATTTTTAGACCCAAGCTCCTTTTTGCAGCGATGACGAGGGGGAGAATGACGGGAAGTGAAGCACTTTGGTTTGGACGGGCACAAGGTGTAATTTAAATTCGGGAAGAGGCTCGTCTGGGCTCTTTACATTTTTTTTTCGAGGAAAAGCGTCACATTTGACCTTCCGCAAATTCTAGCCAAAGCAAAAGCGGCAAAAACAGCACTTTACCAAAAACTGGTTAAAATGCTCTAATACATTTTCCTAAGGTTTAATTCCAGTTTACCTGCTGGAATCGCTTCCTTCTCGGGTCTTTCCAGGATTTTCGACCCAGCTCCCACACTGAATGTCTTCGGAAAAGTCCTGGAATGAATCTCTGGACACGAATTTGCTTCACAATCAAGTTTCGTGGCTCGAAACGCATCTGCTGCTGGAAACTGGTCCAGTGGAGGTCGAAAGGACGGTCATGGAGTTCCTCATTTGTTAAAGAGCATCCAGCGATCATAACAGGTTCATTCGTTGATTTGGCAAACTTCCCCAATGATTTTTTGTGGGTAAAGTAAGAACTCGTTTTAAGCTCTGACACCCACACGAATTTACCCATCACCCCCTCATACTTACAATGGGATCAGCAGTTTTTGCTATCGAAACTCATCGCAAGAACGGGGACCCCAGCGAGGTACACATTCTCATGGACTCATGGGCAGCCTTTGCCCTCCTGCCACCACCACCACATGCATCCACATACATCAACCTCATTTCTTCATTTTGTCTTCTTGACTTGTCTCAGTTTACATTTTTGATTCCAATTCTTTGGGTGTGGCAACTCTTATCGAAACGGGAATGTGCGACAAGAAACAGCCCGCGGCGACATCGTCGTCACCCCTCCCACCACCACCACCAGCACCAGAGCGTCTCGGCCCCGCCGTCGTCCCACCCGATTTCCAAAAAGTGGATCTCAATAGAACAGAATGGCTTATTCCCAACAAGTACACGAATCCAATGCCCGTGGGGAGTGGAGCCTACGGACAAGTTTGGTGAGTCCCCCTGACCCTTTCATCCCCCTCCCTTTTCATCCCTTCATCACCTCTCCCCCTTCAACCTGGAAGTTCTGGAATTTTGACCCCTTGACTTTTTTCCAGCTCCTGCCTCGACACGGATCTCCAGGAAAAAGTGGCCATTAAGAAATTAGGAAGACCGTTCCAGTCAGCGACCCATGCCAAGCGGACCTACCGTGAACTCCGCCTCCTCAAGCACATGAACCACGAGAACGTCATTGGGCTGCTCGACGTTTTTTCTCCAGCGACGAGCCGGGACGACTTTGAGGACATGTAAGGGGCGCTTTTTTTAACTCTAGCGCTGGAATGGTGTAGCTGAAATGACGTTGGGGCTAATTTGACCTTTACCGATCCAGCTACCTCGTGACCCCACTTATGGGAGCTGATCTGAACAATATCATCAAGACCCAGAAATTATCTGACGAGCATGTCCAGTTCTTAGTTTACCAAATCCTGAGGGGTCTCAAGTACATCCACTCTGCAGGGATTATCCACCGGGTAACATTAATTGAGAAACATCCAATTATGTTAATTGACAAAGGCAAAGTTTAAACGGTTTTTTCTGTCTTTCCTTATTTCTTGGGTTTGGAGAGTTTTTGAATTTGCTTGATCGTCTTTCACCTTCCAGGATCTGAAACCATCAAACATCGCCGTGAACGAAGACTGTGAGTTGCGAATCCTGGACTTTGGGCTGGCACGTCCCACGGATATGGAAATGACTGGATATGTCGCCACGCGGTGGTACCGTGCCCCGGAAATCATGCTCAACTGGATGCACTATGATCAGACGGTTGACATTTGGAGCGTGGGTTGCATCATGGCCGAGCTCATTAACGGGAAGACGTTATTCCCTGGAAGTGACCGTAAGTTACCGCCTGGCGACCATCGGCGACAATAGTAGGAGTTATGAGTAGAATTACCTTTTGACCTTATACCCGTAGACATAAATCAGTTGAATTTAATCATGGAGCTACTCGGGAAGCCAAAGGAGGCATTACTCCAGCGAATAACTTCGGAGCCAGTAAGCACCTTTCCTTTGCAATTAGCAATCCCTGCAGTTGGAGTTGTAAGGTGTTAATTTACCCAATGATTCATGGATTACTAATCTCCAGGCCCGCCTTTACATCTCTTCCCTCCCACCAATGACAAAGCAAAACTTCCGAAGTATCTTCAAAGATGCGAACCCGCTAGCGATTGATCTGCTGGAGAAAATGCTGGAGCTGGATTCGGAAATGCGGATAACGGCAGCCAACGCCCTGAGCCATCCCTACTTGAGCCAATACGCAGATCCGAATGATGAACCCACGAGTCCACCCTATGACCAAAGTTTCGAGGACATGGAAGCACCCTTGGAAAGCTGGCGACGTGAGTTGACCCCTTATGACATTTTGATTCCTAACCTAACAAAACTGTACTTGTTCTATGGCTTAATTTACTGAATTTCAGAACTTGTCTACGACGTCATGCGTGAGATCCAGGACGAAAAGGAAAGGTCAAAGGGGACACCCCCGACGGCGGCTACAGCTGGTTCTTCTTAGTGACCTCAATGACCTCTTCCCCCTGTCCCCATGTTCAAACTTGTCGGTCCAGCGTGTCTCCTCTTGAAACTCACAAACTAATTAACTAAAGCTCATCTTTTGTATTATATCTTTTGATCTCCCTTTTTTGGAAAACGTGCACCACTGCAGCTTACTTTAGTAAAGTTTTCATTAAATTGTGTCAAAAAATGTGAATAAATGTAAAAAATTATGAAAATGGGTTCAAAATTGCATAAAAACGGAGCAAAGAGAAGCAACATGAACAGACGCGACTTGTAAGATCTTGAGTTGGAGGCCCCATCTGTTGAATTTCTTAAGACAAACTTCTTGATCTTGTGGAATGTCAATTGAATTAACACCCAAAAGTTAAAAATCCTGTTCAGACAAGAGCTCCCCTTCAGCTGCTCCTTTACCTTTACTTGTTAAGTGTTTGTGAATCTGTGATAAAAACAAGTAAGTAATTAATTGAGCACTCAACAATTGACGTAACGAAAACAAGAGAGTACATCCGGATGATTCCTTTGGGTACACCAGCAGCTGCTTTCCATTTTGGGTCAATAAATAACACAATCGATTAATTTCACACAACATCTCGGGACTGAGTGAGTGTTGCAAGTCCCAACTCGTCACCTGTAAGGGTCAGCAGCTTAATCCATTCCCCTGCAATATGAAACGAACATAAGGTACAATTTTAATTATAAATCATGTCATATGCACTACCAAGATTAGTAGACTAGACAATAATATCGACCATCTATCTGAAATACCAATTCATACCTTACAACATTTTGTTCAATTTTCTTAGATGGCACGTCGTCGTTGCAGCTTTTCCTGTGATTCTTTCTCGGATTGACCCTATCGCGTCTAGTGTCCTTCGTCCTCGTCTTCGGTCGGTGGTCCAGAAAAGTTGTGATACTACGGTGCATTCCAGATTCCATTGTTGTCGGGCGGAGGAGGAAGAGTGAAAGTGATGCGATAAGGAGGTGGTGGTACAAGTACAAGGTCAACAGTTACACGGAAGCCCCGTAATCATCCGCTCAGTTAACGCATCTCGTCAACTTTTCTTCGGATTCTGTGATTTGTGCGTGATTGGACAAGATTTGTCCTTTCTTTCATTGTGTGAATCTCTGATGGGTGATGATGGATCGAATTGATGGAGTAGGAAAGGAGGAACTGAACAATGTGGGACACATTGGAAGTCGGAGAAGGACGCTACACAAATCACATTTTTCTGCAGAGGATCAAGCACTGGATCAAATTACACAAGAGGTAACTTAATTAATCGCTAATCACAATTGTAGCAATAAGATCAGCGCGTTCTGGAATTCTGGACAAGTAAGCCCAGCTTTAACAGTTTGTTTACCTTTTGTTATCTGGGTACACACAACAAACCGCAGCGACTTCGCCGTGTGTACCTCAAGGAATTAAACGGCACTTGATACAAAGCGAAGCAAAGCGATTTGAACTTCTAGTTTTTAAATTCACAACCGAACAAGTTTTTCTCGCTGAAATTAAGAATACTGGAGGAACTTTTGTAGTTTCATGCTGGTTTCTTCCCGTCCATTTCCATTATCTTTCCATTTCGGTATTTCAGTTTCCGTGTTTTTTGCATCCTGGTTTGATACCCGGGATTCGTTCTTTACTTCTCTGCAAGTTGCGTCTTGTAAACCCACCACATTCGTCTATTTTTATCTTTTCGAATTAAGATTTCAGCGTAGTGATCCTGCCTGCACAACTCACGTTGTGGAATTCCCAATTTCGCCTGCTGCGCTGGCTGGATCCTTTTAGTTCCATTTCAGTTCGCTTAGATTAGTCTTCCCACTGCATCTCCCTTTGCTCAATTAAAAATGGCCGACCCTTCGTCATTCTTTTACGTCAAAAACTATCGAGCTCAGCGTGTTCGCTTGAACCAGAAGTATTCCGGGTCGACCTCAGTGCTTAACCGCGACGAGGTCGCCGGCGGTGGTTCATCAGCTTGGGGACGCCCAGATTCCAGTTCCACGTTTTCCCTAGCCAGTGACTCTCGTCTCGGTCACGGTGGACATTCTCATCCCTATCACTATTTCCACGGTCCCAATTGGACTCCTAAAGTGTCCCTAGTTTCAGCCGTCAAGTTGGCTGGTTTCCCTTCCACCGCCGCCGCGGTGCCAGATGGCGTTGCTAGCTCCAGTAATGGGACTCGTGAGGGCAGTGCCAGCCTCGCCTCCTCTTACCCCCGTGCCCCTCCTCCAGAATATCGGCGAACGCTCTCGGGTGGGGCCGAGTGGAGGTCAAACAGTGCTGACCCCGAGTACACGTTCAGTTTATACCGAGGAGCACCGAGGAACGGTGGTGGTGGTGGGTACTGGGACGATCCTCGCAGCACAAGTCTTGAGCGCCCTTCAGATTACCTCTACGGTTGTAGTGGAGCGCGGTCAGTTGCTCTCAGCTGCGGCAGCGGTAGGCACGGCCGGGACAGTTTGAGCACCAGCATAATGTCGCTCGATCGGATCGGCGGCGGGAGTCTGGCGACACGTGACGGGGATTCCGGGGGAAAGGTCACTGCCCTCGCTCGGAATGTGTCGGCGTACACATGGGACCGGCCTGACTCCATTGAGCCTCCGCCACCACCACCACCACCAGGCGACATCAATGGGTATGGGACTTCCAACGGTCGTGGGCACAGTTACGGAAAGTTATGGAACGACCAGGTCAAGGGCAAAGGGGGCCTGGAAACCACCACCACCACCGCTGCCACAAATGGAAACGGGCCTACGATAACCCCAATTATTGGAGGTCAAGACGAGGTCGACGAAGGTCACGGTGGTGGTGGTGATAACGACGAGCATGTTGGGGGGAATTGGACAAAGAAGCGACGAAGGGCCCCTAAAAGTGTCGTCCCTTCATTCTTAGGCCCTGAAGATCAGCTCACCCTCGCTCGTGTAAGTCAATTGAAATTTGAAAGCAAAAATTATTGAATTTGGTTCCAGTGTCAAAGGTTTTTCAAAATTTCACAGCTCGCTGCTGGTTTGACCTTTCCCAATTCCGTTGTTGTTCTGTGCCGCCATTTAGCATTTGGCACCAAGTATCCCAAAATCGCTTGCAGCTTTCTGTTAGCTCGAAAAATGGAAATTGATTATAGGCTCGAAGTGTTCAACGACTGTTAATTCGAAGTGCGAAATGGGAATTGGATGTCTTTGAAAACAATGAACGGAGGCGTCTGTTGGTTAAACCATAGCCAATATTGGCTATGGTTAAACTGATGGCGTCTTTTGTATGTTTTGAAATGCTATTTAGAGGTTGTTGAAACATTTGACTTGGCTCTTCCAATTGTGTAAATTGGATTCTGCTTTGTAATAAATTGAGGGAGTGGGTGTAGTGTTTCTCTTCTTGTGTTCACCTGTCTGTACCTGGTGGAATGTTTCCTTGTTACCTGTAATCAACCTCTTCGTTATGATGAGGCATGGACCCATTATATTTTGGGTGGTGAAGTGACTCCAGAGGAAGTCAAATAGGCAAGAGGCAATTCATGTAGTGGTGGTGGTCCCGCAAGGAGTTAATTTCCTATTAGAATTCAATGGGAATTTATTAAGCAAATAACATCAGTACAGGAAGCCTAAACCCTCTCCTTCCACTTAACCACCCTGACTGCATACAATTTTATTCCTGACTTAAGTTTTTTGGTACTTGACGATAGGCGATATGCGGCTTTCCTCCGTCGTCATACTTTTGGGTTGATTCATTTGAAGTTAGTAAAGTTGGTCCGTATTGGATTTCCAGCAGGGGAATTAGGTGGGTGGGGTTTCTCTTGACGTGATCCCATCATCAGTAGTATCAGTGTCAGTATGCAGTGGATCTCTCCAGTTGACATTCCTTGGGTGACTTGTTTTGTGACAAAAGTCAAAAGTGAAAGAAAATACAAGGTGGTTGCATCCAATTCAAGGTCTTCATATCGCTCGTGTCTTGGAATTGAAGTCTTCAATTACGTGTCCTGATTTCTAAAAACAGCTCCTTCTTTGGTGTTTGGGCCCTTTGATTACTGAAGCTGATAACCGAAAGTGGTTTGAGGGCGTTTTGGGATTCATCTGCCCGTTTTCACGGTTTTGTAGCCAGACAGACCAAGATTCATCTGCGGGTTTCACGGTTTTTGCCCTTTTCCGCCCTGTATTCAGTCCCAGTAGTATTTTGGGACTAATTCCTTGTTTTCTTCTTCCCCATCATCATCAGCCGACCTTTACGAGGAAGGAACGGGCAGGAAGGGATTCTGACAAAGTGTTGGGGCAAGGGGGACCGTTGTTGTGAAGAGGGTTGATTTTCAGACTATTCTTGGCATTTACCTTTTGAGGAGCGTCGAGGGAAGTAAGTGGGCTTCAACGATCTTACCGGGTGTTGCAAGTTTCAACAGGATCCAACAATATGAATCAGAGTTCTCGAAGGAAGACGAAGAAAGGGCGAGAGCGTGCCGCCACCGCCGCAGCAGCTGCCCCAAAATCCAAAACCGCGGCGGCGGGGAGTGAGACAGCCTCCTCTTCGAAATCTACCAAGAAATCCGCTACAAATTCCCCTGGAAAGGCAAAGGTCAAGAGCGACATTGGAGAAGAAACCGTCGTCACCGCTGTCGCCGTCGAAGTGGGTGAAGAAGTGAAAGATGACAAAGTAGAAAAGGAATCTGAGGTGGCGGTTGTGGGGACTGGAGAAAGTGCTCCAGAAGTTGTGGTGGTGAGGGAGGAAATCGATAGAGGCATCGATCTGGAGATGGGGGAAGAAGACAAATTAGCCGAAAATACACCCAGTTCCAACCCCGGCGTGTCTGCTGGACAGGAAGAAGAAGCGGTGACTGAAACCACTGGATCGACTTTACCTCCAGATGCGCCACGGTCACCATCACCACTACCTGGAAGTGCTGGAGACGACGATGACAGTGGACGAGTGACGACCCTGAGAACAGGAAGTGACGATGAGCCAGTGGATGGTGGACGGTTGGACGAAATTGTATTGAGTGATGATGGGATTGACAGAAAACATCTGAGGATGAAACTGGATCCGTTGTTGGGAAACGAGTGCAAGGCAGCTGCTGTTGGAGCGGAAGAGGATGACCTCACCCCTGTCAATGAAAATGGACACCTCCTGGGCAGTAACGGAGGATCACCGCACCAGTTGTGCTGTACTAAAGTGTCTGTCCATGTCCAGTCAGATAATGAGGAGGAGTCATCATCAGCTGACGTCTGGTGGACGGCTCGTGAAGATCTCCAGCCTGGGAGTGACGATGGAAGTTTTCGAGCCACGTCCGCCCTCTCCACTCTAAGTCTGGACGAAGTCAGTGATCGCTTGCTCCTGGACAACGGCGGGAGTAAACGGAACAGTTACCTCTCTCCGAGTCCTTCGGACGACCAAGTTCCTGGACAGTCGCCGGTCGCCGTCGCCGTCCCTGCCCCTACCGGCAGCCCACCAGAGACGCGGGATGCAAGTACCTTGACGGATCGTATTGAAATTAGTTCCTACCAAAATGGACATGGAGAGGGGGAGAGTGAGAGTGTAGAGGCGCTGGAGAGCCCAACGACGGAGGTCAGCAGAGGTCAACGGAAGGACCCTCCTGCTGGACATCGACGAGGAAGCTTGGCCGGACGAGGTCATAGTAGCTTGTGTGAGGAATCTATGGAGGATTCTTCAATTGTGGACTACTTGGTTGATGTTCAGGACGGAGTAAATCCAATTACCATTTTTATAATTACTAGTTATGGCACGGTGTTTGCCACGGTGTTCTTTCCTCTTCCTGAGGTTTCGTTAATTAGTGATGACCCACGTACGGTTCATTGTTCCTTTTTACACGATAAAGTGCGCATTTGTATTTAAATGAGCCAGTTTTTAAGCGTTTCAAAGTCACCGCACCGCCGCGGCGACTTGCGACGAATTAATTGGCTCGAAATACGTTAGTAATGTGTTTCTTATTTTCTTTGGTATTCCAGGCTGAGGCACGACTTGCGGCACGGCGTCAGGCCAGAGCAGAAGCTCGTGAAATCCGAATGAAGGAACTGGAGAAGCAACAAAAGGAGTCTGAAGAAAATGCTGACAAGCAGTATGACATGTACTCTGCTGGTAAGCTGAATACTCAAGGTACTGGCAGTACTTTAACCGAAAACTTGACTTGTAAGCAATACTTTTGACTAAATACTTGACATGTTGTTTTCGTTTTACAGACGTGGTAAACCGGGCAGCGTTCCGGGTAGCACTGGGTAACCACCGCCCTGCCTCTCATTCCCATTCCTTGGGCTCGACGAGTTATCACTCGAGTCGACGGAGTTCCGAAGAATCCTCTGAAGATGGACTCGTGAGCATGAGGGACATGAGGGTACGCAGTGTATTTGCGAATTTTTGGTGCAGCAAATTGCAAAATACTTGCTGAAATTAACAAAATTTCTAAATCTTTCAATCTAATCACCTTCTCTCTCTCTCTTTCTCTCTTTTCTTCCAAATGCAAATCGTAGAATGGATGCAGTGATCGCTACTTAACTCTCCGGGTAATTTGATACGCTAGACGCTAGTTTAGTTACAGTGAGGGGGTGGTGGTATGAATCATGGAAAGTGGGCTTGGTCGGTGGTTGATTCCAACGCAGAAATGAGAGAAAACTAGAAAAGAGAAATAACTATTGTAGTTGTTGCTTGTGAATGTGGATTTCGGATGAAATTACTAAATTGGCGTTTATTTTATGCTTTAGCACGAACTCAAGGAACTAGAAGACAAGTTTCGGAAATCAATGGTGCAGAATGCCCAGTTGGACAATGAGAAATCCGCCCTGACTTACCATGTAGAACTACTCAAGGATAAAATTGAGGATTTGGAAGAAGCCCTAAGTCAATTGCAAAGGGATCACAAGGACAAGAGTCGAGACTTTGAAAATCTAAAACGACTCTCGCAGCAGCTCAAGGATGAACTCCAATTCTACAAAGCCCAACTCCAAGAGAGAGAAGAATTAATCAAAGTAATTACCCATTAATCAAGGCACATTTACGCCCAACTCAATTACTGACCTTTGACCTCTTTCCCTAACATTCCAGGAGTACGGTCTAGTCGTTGTGGAGAATGAGATTGAAGTGGACGTTGGGAATGGCGAGCGGGAGACGAGGATCAAACGGACGCTCGTGACCCAGGAAACTGCCAACGTCCTGTCGACCTTGGGTGATGGGTCACTCGGTACGAACCCAGCGACGACTGTTTACATGTCGCCTCCCCCTATTGAGAGTTCAAGTTGATTTGCGCTGATTGTGACCTTTTTTTTTGTTTAGATGTCCGACTAAAACGGGTTTTGGAAGAAAAGAATGAGCTCATGGACGAACTCCGAAGACTTAAATTGGACTTGGAAGAAGAACGAAGCCTCAGTTCCAAAGGTCATTACAACAACGTTACCAATCATACGAATGGACCTGAGAGTGATGCTTCGGAAGTACAACGTAAGTTGTCTAATGCTATCCCTCGCAATAAACTTAAACTCATTTCGATGCTTTTTGGGCAGGTGAAGTAAGTAAGCAAATGGCGGACTACAAATACAAAATCCAAAAGTATGAACAAGAAATTCTTGCATTGCAGGCCAATGTAAGTTTCATCCACTAGACAATTCTGTCCTTCTGTTCTGATAGGGCACGACACTTTGGACATGATTTACACATTAATGTCAACTTTTCATTTGTAAAACTTTGTAGGTATCAAGACTAGACGGGCAGGTCACAAGGTTCAGAGGTGCAGCAGGTAGGATGAATTTAATTTCCCCTTATGAACTTTAGACTCAAAATTTTGAAACTTTGTCTTTGCAGAAGAGGCAGAGACGCGTGAAGATGATCTAAAAGTGGACAAGAGGAAACTCCAACGTGAAGTAAGCGAATCGGATTAAAAATTCTTGTTTTTTCTGTAAACATTTCGGAATAAACGTTTCTCTCGGTTTTTTGTTTGGTCACTAACACGGTTTTCTTTTGTTTTCTGTCCTGATTTCAAAGTTTTGATAAAAAAAAAAATTGCACAAGGGGTTTGGTTTGGTCTTGTTTCTTCTTCCTTTGGCAAATTCATTATTTTGCAGCAAAGTCTGCCAAATTTTCTCCAGCTACACTGCCTGTAAAAAGTTTTCCAGATTTTTTATCTTTGTATTGGCTGTTTAATCAGATTAATTAGTCTTGTCAAATTTTGCAGTAAACATAAAAATGAGTCACTAAAACCAAACTTCCGTTTTTATTTTTGCAGTTACGTGAAGCTCAGTCAAGATTAGATGAACTGGAAACCACAAATTCTCATTTACAAAAACGACTTGATAAATTGAAAACAGCAAAATCCAATTTATTAAAGGATCTGTAGGGATTGAGAAAACCAACAACCAATCACAATCAACCCCGACTGATAGGCCTAATTAACCAATGAAAAGAGCTCTGGACTAATCAACACTAAACTGCACTACTACTCCAGGAAAAACAATCCGCTGGTGCGGATACTTAACCCCCCCCCTATCTTGTTAATTTGTTATTGTTATTTTATTTATTTTTACTCCTAGTATTAATTAATTGCATTGTTAAAATACCCCGTTACCAATTCATACTCCTCATACCTCCAAAGTCCTCTTCAGGTGTAGTTTTAATGAGCAAAAGCTCTTCGTTAACCCCGTTTTAGACCCAGCGAACTCATCAAGAAAGGCAATGAACTCGGTGCCATGAAATTAACAAAAAAGCTTCAAAAATTGTATAAATCAAGGTAGGTTTAATTGTTAATTAATTTCATTATTACTAGACTAGAAAACTCTAATTGCACATTTGGTATTAATGACAATTGACATATCAATCTGAATGGTATTTGGTCAACAATGGCTCATGTGCTCTCAATTGTCTACTACTAAAAAAAGACTCATTGTTGAACAAGATAATAAGGTTAGGAGGGACGAAGTTTAGAATTACTACACCCCGTGTTACTACGTACGACTAAAATTTTTCACGACTTTTTAAACACGAACGTTAATCACTTATTCACTATTACTACAATTTGTAATTTGGATTTTCAAAATTTGGGATAAAAAAACGAAGTTTTAAAAAATCGGTTTTAGGTTTAGAATTATGAAAACGAGGAAGATCGTGAGATGAAGCGGAAGTAGATGTCGCAATTTTTGTTTCGGTGCTCGTCGATTACGGATTAACTGACTAGAAATATTACTAGCACTTTTCAGTAAAAAATTTGCCATTTTATACTAAAAGTACTTTGTAATTTGGTATTTGAAGAATTTGAGACAGTTGACTAGAATTTTATACTTTACTCTCTCAATTACGTGTCCTTTAGTATTGAAATAAAAAGAAATCGAAAAGGAAGAGTTTTACACCCATTTTTCTGACGAAGTAATAACCTTTTGCAAGGTTAAACTGTTGAGCAATTTCTTTTAAAAGAATTGAAAGACTTCTTTGATTTTTTGAATTCAAAATATTTTGAAAATCCTCCATGAAAATATCTGAAATTTTAAAACTGACCAAGATTTTAAGAACATTCCTGGAAATTTTGACAATCGGCAGTAAAATGCTGGAAATGAAAGGAATTTTAATGCTCATTAGGAATTCCATGAAGAATTCTCAAATATTTAGAACATTCCTGAGGAGAAAATTGACACATTTGAGGAATTTGTAACGGAATGCAGAATTGTGAGGAATTTTAATTGTTAGTTCCAAATGCATCCGAATTCTATGTATTATTCATTAAAAAAAAAAAAATTCATATAAATTATATTAAAAATCCAAAATCAAATTCCTGAAGGAAATCCGAAAGAAAATTCCTCAAATTTTATTTTTCATATTTTAGGAATTTGAAGGAAAATGCAGGAATGGAAGGAATTTTAATTCCTAAACCCCTTCAAAAAATTCCGAATTCCATTTGAGGAATTTAAAATATTTCGAAAATTCTTGCAGAAAATCTGTAAATCTTTTTGAACTGCCTTAACACATATCAACGCGTGTCACTTTCCTCACTCAACTCCACAAAAAAGAATTAAAACTAATTACGGCCCACGTTTTCTTGTACTCCGATCCCATCTCATTAATATACCACGGATTCTTTCTTACGAAAAATCGAAAAATTCTTTCTTATTATTCTGTTTTTCCAAAACGCAGAAAATCTTACTAATCTTTCTTTCAAAACGCTAAAAATCTTATGAAAAAGTCCCAAAATCCTCGAAAAG
>JAQIWD010001261.1:0-13321 GCA_034694825.1 Anurida granaria
TGCATTACTTTTTAACGAATTCCAAACTCAAAGCCATGTTCAAAGACAATTGAAAGAATAATTAAGTCAAAAACTTAGGAAATAATTAACAAAGCCAAACTCCACCCTGAGGCCTAACGGCACCCGGCTCTCTTCCGAGGTCGGGAGCCGGAACCGTGAGCCGAAATTCGGCGGCTCCCGGCTCCTGAATATTGAAGGTGCCGAGTCGGAGCCGAATAGTTCGACTCGGCTCTTTGCTAAGTGCCGAGCCGGGAGTCGAGTCGGGAGCCGGGAGCCGTGAAAGTCTAGCTGAGCAGAATGGGACTTTTGGATTCTGGCTGTAGAATTTGTGATGATTCCTTAGCAAACCTTGACTATTTAGTTGGGTTATTTCACCGTTCCCATTTTCACTCAGTCCACGATGGGAGTCAGTTTTTGCATTATTTAGGCCCAGTATTTAGGAATACTTGGGTACATAGCAACGCCTAGTACTCGACACAGCCCCCCCCCCTACCCTAACGCTTCATTGGCATTAACCTTTTGTCAAGTCAAAACAGAAGAGCGGGGGGAGGGCGCGTTTAGCTTTTACGACTCGTACGCTCCAGTGAATACGGAGGGCTGGAAACGTCTTTCCCGACACCTTTCCCAATTCAATTCCAAAAGCTCTTTCATTTAGAATGGAATCTATTTAGTAGTGAAATTTATAAAAATTAAAACGGTGGTCGTAAAAGTTGGAATGGAAACTGATGAGGACAGGGAAGGGGGAGGGGCACGTGCCCCCGAATTCGATGCATTTTGTTGTTTTTTCCCTATCCCAAGTTTTCACTTAAGTGAAAGTTTGTCCAGGAATTTACTCCAGCCCAATAGATCGAGTCGGAAATCGGCGACAACGACGACGGAAAGATTCCCACACTGTAATCCTGCCGTACTTTTCTAGGAAAAGAGGGTGAAATGGGCTGAAAACTGAAACCAGTGGTTTGGTAAACGGATTTCAGGAAATCCGGTCTAAAATTAAAAACTATTGAATTTTCCCCTTTTGTGACAGGAGGGGAGGCAGGAACTATGAATTTGACTTGCAAAGCTTGAAAGTTGGTTTACCGATTTTCAAAAAATCGGTAAAGTAAGCACAAAACTTACGGAAAAGTGAAAGTTGAGGAGGGGGACTCTTAAATGGGCCCACGGCCCAAGGTAAAAAGGGGGGAAGGAGGAAAGACGGTGGTGAGAATTTTCAGTTGCATTTTTACGGAGTCTCGCTAATCCCCCAGTGACCCCAAAGTAATTTGAACCAACCAACGGGCCCAATTTCGTGCCCCAAGAATTGTGGCTCATTTACCCGGGCCCGTCCCGTTGTTCTTGGGGGTCCTCTAGGGGGATGGGGGTTCCTTTTCTTCCGTGTGGAACCTCCTCCGAGAAAACGAAATCGGGAAAGGAAATCCAATTAGGGAAAGTTTTGAGTCCTTTCCCTGAATTATGGATTGTGATCTTCCGGATGAGGAGATTTTAATAAAGTCTCTTACTCCCTTGGCAGGCCCATGGAGGGTCGGAGAAAGCACGGAGGCCCAGCACTTGTTATTTGTTGGAACAATAAGAGAAAGTTTCCGGACCGAAATCTCGAGAAAGAAGGTCGCGTGACTGCTCAATCCCCCCAAAAACTTATCAATTATTCCCTGCCACTCCTGAAATTGATTCACCTTAACGAACAAGTTCACACACACGCAAAGGACGGGGAGGAAAGGACTTGGAAGATGGACAGGTGACGATTGTCGACCCAAGGAAATCCCCCTAGGGGTTGGCTACCCGAAATCCCCAATTTCAGGCACGTGTGCCTTCCCCCTCCTCGCCTCATTACGTTC
The DNA here is from genome assembly GCA_034694825.1 of Anurida granaria. Classification (NCBI taxonomy): domain Eukaryota; kingdom Metazoa; phylum Arthropoda; class Collembola; order Poduromorpha; family Neanuridae; genus Anurida; species Anurida granaria. The sequence goes on from JAQIWD010001261.1 coordinate 1,833, forward strand.
CCCCACTTACCCGATCCTGCAAAGTAAGTAAGCCGTCCGTATTTATCAGGTCGCATGACGGTAAAGGTCGAGTGGATCCAGCAGTATTGGTCGATTAGGCGCTCCACTGCTGGAGTTGTGATGCACACGATTGGCTCACCAACGTATCTGAAACGATCAATCAAGCCGGGGTAAGTGCTCCATTTAGACCCGGGTGACACACTGACTGACATCCAACTGCCACCGCCCGGACTCACCGGCCCCCACCCTGACCTATATCTCCAGAGCTGTCCCAAGCGGTTGACCCTGCTAAGTGTTACATATTTATATGTAACACTAAGCGTGTACCTGCGCCACGCGACCCCTTGAAAGGCTTACGTACTGTTTTGCAGAGACAATGAAGGAACAAATGAGGAGGCACCCAAACGACACTTTGTAGTGGAGGCGGAAGACAAAGTTGTCAGGGCGCGTGGATTCCCACTTGAGTAGAGCCCGGATCCCGCCAATGGCATCCATCATGGTTCTGCTCTTTTGACTAATCCGCAACATTCGTGTCTGTCCTTAGACTGGTGACCTGGGACAAAAGACAGGGCCCACCATCGTGGTCTCTCGTCACACAACTCCAAACACTTTCCAACTTTCCAGTAAACGACAACTCGAGCGACCGACGACCGACCGGCACACGGTTCACCGTTCCTTCCTTCCTTCCTTCCTTCTCCCTCTCTCTGGGACGAGTGAGAAAGTTTTGGACGGAGAAAGCACCCTTTCCCTCTTTTGGGAAGCACTCTTTCCACCGTGCTAAACCGTTGAGTCGCTGCGACGACGACAGTAACGGAGGGGCGACTCATCCCCAACTTACCCCACCACCACCACCGGAGGGAAGGAGAGGGGGTACGGCGGAGGTGGGTGGGGAGTTATGAGTCCTTGCCTGACGAAGAGAGCCCATTAAGAAAGGATAAGAATTGATGTCTGTCTCCTTTCATTAGGCTCAAAGCCTAACCCATTTTTAGCTCACTTTCTCCCTTGGCTGGAGAGTGGGACATAAATAACCAAATGGATTCAAAGGAGCCAATACCAACCCACCGCTGCTACTGTTAGAGTCACACGCGCTTTCACCACCATCACCACCACCACCACCAACACAACATAGACAAATCGACAGAAAGCTGCTGGAGCTGGAGAAATCCTTCCGCCTGTCTCCAGCTCGCCCCTCCACTCAATCTCCCTCAGGCTCCCTTCTTTCAATTTCAACAACATTTTCTTAAAGTTTTATCACCCTTACATATGCGCCCCCAGTCAACGACCGAATGGATGCAGCCCCCACATTCTTTGGCGACATTCGGTGGAAGGATGCTTGTACGACCACCGAGGCCGGGGGGGGGGGGCAATAGGTTCCAATTAGACGCTTCGAAGTAGCAAGTCCCGCATAAAAGAATTACAGGCTGGACAAGGAGCATAATTTCATCCAAATTATTCATGGGGACCTTTAATTACGTGGATTCTGGGCCAAACTTTTACGAATTTAAGAGCCCAAAGTTTCAAGGACGGTCAATTCTGGGGAAAAACCATCAAAATTGAATTGGATTGACGTAATGGAGAAAGTGAGGCCTGGTGCGTGTGGCGCTAGGCGACGGTCCACGGTCACGGCGCGGGGCTACTTACCATCACCGTGCGTCCACGGTGTAACTGACACCGGAGCTCAGGGGAAATCACCGCAAGAAGAGACTTGCAAATGAGCCAAAATCACCAACTGCTACGGTTCCCAGAGACCCAAACCGCCGCGGCCATGGCCGGACTCCGGCAGGACTATGGACTACCGGCTCGTATCGCACCCATAAATCCAAGATCTAATGCATCCATCCATTCCTCCAAAGGAAGGAGGGAAGGAGGGCAAAGAAAACCAACTTAGGCAAACCAAACTTTCTCCTATGTTCCCTGCCACTTAAACTACTCGGACGGACCACTTTCCCGGTTATCAGGCGGGCCCATGGACGAGTGAACGGAGGACCAAAGTACCAATCGCCTCCTTTCTTCAACTTCCTTCCTTAAACCACCACCACCACCACCGACCACATTACATCTTAGATTTGTAGAAAGTGGGGGCAAGTGAACGATCCAAGGTTTCAAGGTACAAGGTACACGTACTTTTCCCCCACCGCCACCTCCGACCACACGAACGACACCGTCGCCTCTCCTGCTTTGGCAGGGGAAAGCTGAAGTGGCTCGAAACGGTAACATACACAAAGGCCTCGACTTTATCGCCTAGCCCGGCGGACAAAGGAGCCCAACTGGAGAAGTGGGTTAATCAATGGAGTCAATCAATTCCCAAACCAGGACAATAAAGTATCGGAGCAGTCCCCCCTCCGCCCGCGAACCAAATGACAAACCCCCCCCCTTCTCCTCCTTTCTTCTGTCACACTCCTGAACTTTTGCACCTGGAGAAAAGGTGGAGAAAGTGGACTGGAGCTGCTGGAAGGTAAGGTAGGCCGTAAGTAACTAGTCCAAGGCCCTGGATCCTGCCCTCCTGCCGATTCGGCTTCCTTCCCCTCTCGTGTCACCTGTCAGGAAGAAGACGGCGGAAATCAATCTGGGGGAGCAGGGAACCCGAAAATTGGGCCAGAGCGGACCTAATTGCAAATTTATTTGCATGGGGCTGGGGCTGGCGCTGGGAAAATGGGGGAGGGCCAAGTTTCCGCTTTCTCCTCAACTTTCACCGGGAGGAAAAGAAGAAGAAAAAGTGAAAGAATTTCCAAGGAATTTGACTCTTAAGTCCAAAAAACGTCGAGTACGAGAAGAGCACTTTCCCCATTGTCATTCCCCATGCAAGTCCATTATGTAACTTTGTGTGTGTGTGTGTGTAATTCTGTCTTCCTTCTCGTCCTCTTAGTTTCCCTTTTTGGTGGAACTGAATACTTGCCCTAAATCATGTTTTCCGGGCCCATTCTTATGTCCCATTGTCCTCCAAGATGAGACTTTCTCCTCGTCTTTCACCCGCCCTCGGACTGGAGGACATGGGACTCCAGGACCTGGAGCAGGACGCTGGAAGTTGAATTTCCATAAACAGAGGGACTAGACCTAGGATAAGGAAGGCAGGAAGGAGTAACGGGACAGGGATAAGTTGTGTAATGAGGGAGGAGGAGGAGGTACTGGCCAATAGCCAAAAGGACTCCCGAAAAATCCCACTCCAAAAACTTTCTTTTGAGCCAGGAAGAAATGAGATTTTTTTGTGATGAAAGGGCCGGTTGAAGAGAGTTTTGGCGTTTTCAGCGCTATTTTGGTCCTGGAGGCAAGGCAAGACTCCAGTTCCAGCTCCCGTAACAGCTCACAACAACGAGGGAGGACAACCAAGGATAAGCCAAACGAAATGGAAATATCCGCCGGATTTCACTTTCTTCTTTTCGTTTTTTTTTGTATCAAACGAATGTGACTTTCTCCTTTTTTTTCCAGTCTGCATTTCCAGATTTCATATTTTTAGAGGAGAGATTGAGGGTTGTTGAGGGGGCGGGTGGTTATTAAAGGAGGATTTGCTCCTTGTCATGTCTCCCTTGGGTCAGTGCCACTCTCCCGCCACTTGAGCAGACGTCCAGCATATGTACTGGGAAGAGGCTGGAGTGTCAATGTGGAAAGTGGAAGAGTCCTGGATGAGGTCCAATGTCGTGGCGACTTGCCAACCCGGACGGCTGCCCCCATTCCCCATTCATCCCAATTAGCACCAGCGTCTCCCAATTTCTGTTGGTGCTGATTCATGGAGTGCCTGATTGATTCCGAAGGGGGGAAAGCCTATTAGAATTAATAACGCCAGAGCAATGGGACTTTTAAGCACTTTCTAGGGAGCCAATGAAAGGAGGCCTTAAGAGCCCATCAGCCCCCATTACCAGCCCCATCAAGAGATGCTAATGAGAAGATGCTCTTAAGGAGGAAGAGGATTACATCGGAAATACTCCACAGGAATACCTCATCTACCCCCTTGATCAACTTAAAATCAGGACTTTCACTTTTTAAAAATTTTAAGAAAAGGACAAGCCCACGGTTCTTTCTCCACTGGGATTTTGTAGCCCGAAATTTTGACTCGTCAGCAAAATTAGAAACATTTCTGGAGGGATCGGAATCTACTGGACGTTTTTTAAATTTTATTCCCACTCAATGGCCTTGGGGTACGGAATTGGGTCTTGAGTTTTGCCAACTTGAATAAGTGAAAATTCGATTGCATTTTTGTATCATGAAGAAACATTTTATCGTTTTCGCCGTTAAAGTTTAGGTTTTCAATTTCTACCAAACTTACACCCCTTTTTGTAGCAGAATTCAATTTTCGTCCATTGGCAGAAACACAAAAATTTGAAAAATTGTGTGAGAGAAACAAGTTTCTGACACCTTTCGGTGTACTGATGAATAAAATGTCTAAAATTTCATCAAATTTTCCGCGACTCCTTCTCTTAAAAGCAATAAAATATGAGGGAAATTTAAATTTTTCAATACCAAATTCACAAAAAAATTGCAAAATTTATATAAAATTAACAAAAAATTACTTAATAAAAATGGCTCACCTGTGCTAAAAATGACAAAAATTGCAGGAAAATTAAAAAATTTCGACACTCCCCTGGTGAGAGCAACAACAATTAGAAGAAATTAAATCCCCCCCTCCCGGTAATCCACTACTGAAAATTAAAGAATCCCAGTTTGCCCGGTAGACCAGCAGACTATTTTATACGGCCAAAAAAAGCCAAAAATGCTTCAATTTTTAATGAAAGATACTCTTACTAAAATGTAAAACTTGACAGATGACACTGGTTTCCATTGTTGGAAATTGAAAAACTAAATTGAAAATGATGGAAAACGACTAAAATTGCTACCTAACCTTTTGGTTCACCCGAACCAACCTAAGGAAGAAAGGGATTCAATGGTGGTGGTGGTGGTGGTGGCAATTAGCACAAACCGGAAACCCTGACATGTCAATTCCCTCTTGTTAGCTCCTGCCAGGAGCCACGGGCCTAAAGTGGTTGTTTTCTATTTGCCTTGTTATGCCTGGGAAAGGTTTGAAACTGCCAATGAGAATCTCCCTGGGGGGAGACGCCACTCACTTTTCACTTTCCTTGGCTCCCCTCCTGGTAATCCGAGAGGAGAAATCTGTGCCAAAGCCCAGGGAGAAAGTTGACTTTCTCCATTTGCGGTGGTGGGCAGGTGGATCCATGGACTTCCAGGCCATAGACTTCCAGGCACTCTATAGGCTCCTGTCCTTCCAGAGTGATCCGTGATTGCGTGCTTAATGGGGTGTGGGCACTTGTCCTCGTGTCAGGTGAGCTCAATGGGAAGTGACAGGGTAAAGGATTTCCGGTGGTCACTCCTGCCTCGCCGCCATGGAAATTTACACCCTCCTCATGTCAAAACGGGACAAAAGAGATAATCACAAACTTTCCCTCCATTTTACAATCATGTTGGATGGTTCATGAAATGACAGGAATTCTCCCATCCCCTGACAGCAGGAGCAGCAGATGGCGTGAGAATTTGGGGTCCTGCATCAGCACAAACCTGTTTTTTTCCCTTTCCATTCTAATACCCGAGTGGGAAAATTGGGTGAAAGTGTCTCAATTTTTAATCAGCGGAGACAGGGGAGGAGGAGGATGACAGACAGGGGCAATTGAAATTCAAAAGAAGACAAAGGAGACAGTGCTAGTCTCCAGTTGGAAGGCCCAAGTGCCTCTTAATGGAATCAAAGGAAGATGAATTCCGGCCACTTTCCAGCCTCCTTCCGGAGAAGCCGCTCCTCCGAGTTCAAAGGCTTCCAGTCTGGCGTGGTGGGTGAGAGAAACTTCCGTCCGGACTTTTGAATAATTGACACGCGGCCTAATTGCCCAGCAGAATCCTCTTCCGGTGACTGCCCATTCGTCTTTCCCCCGTCTCCATCCAGGTCACTGACTGATGGGCACTGGGCTGGGCTGGCGGAGTACAAGGATTTGACAAGCGGGGCCTTGATGAGAGGGAGGATGAATGTGATGACGGTGGGAGTTCAGGAGCTCTAATCTCGGATTCAGACGCTTGATTGCAGGGATGCTGATTCAGGGAGGAGGGATTTCCTGGATCCCACTTACTTTCTCCGTCTCCGACTTCCCTCCGCTATGGGAATTGGAATCGATTCCATCTCCATTGTATTTTATTAGCAGACGGGAAAAGAACAGGACCGTTTTTTTTAGGAGTCATGGTGGTGGTGGTGGTGGTGGTGCCAAGGAGGGACAAAGAAAGAAGGAACGGAGCGGAACGTCCCACGGGTTCCCACGGGTAAGAAAAGAAGGGAACCCACCATATAAATTTTTCTAATGTTAATGACTTCCAGAACACTACTGAGAATTGGGGTAAGGTTGTTTTACGGTTTATAATTTAACAAGGAAACTCGTCCCTCGTCTTTGTTCTCGGGGAGTTTGATCAATTTTTCTTTAGAATTTAGCCCTGTTTACTTTTTGAGGGACCCAGTGGACCCTCTGCTTCACGAGGGACTTCACGAGGAAACCACTCGCTTTTAATTTTCAAAATTCTGCAAAATGGTCGTTGGCGCTATCCATTAATGACGGCGGTACGACGGGGGGGGGCGGAAGACGTTTACACCTGGGAATCGTGTTGCTCTAATGGTGACGTTCTAGCGCGTTATAGATGGGTGGTCAAAAATCAGCGTTTTCAGGATGACATCATGTATGGATGGCGCCACTTTTATAAAATTGAGTGATTTCGCCTGGGCTTGGAGGGAGGGGTATACCCCGTGAACTTCCCTCGTCACCTTGTGTTGGTTTTGGTGGGATTTTGTACTTCCAGTGCCTCGTTTATGGTACCCGGGTGTGTTCTGAAGGTGGGGATGAGACGGGATGGATAGTGGGCCAGGGTTTATTAATAAGATAAGAGGTTCCCCTTGTCTTACATGTTCTTCTACCAGTACTTTCTTCATCTTAAAACTGATTATGACTTAAGAGTATGAAAATGGAATTTTTAAGTGAATTTCTCTCAGTTCTTTTCCGTTTCGGGGTGTAATTGAATTTTGTGTAGCGGAGCATAGAGTTCCCTGGGAACTTTCCCAGTTAGCACGACTGCTCCTCAGCTCATTGAAACCCACTTAGCATCTCTTATGCAGAGCCTTAGATTAAGATTATTAAAAACAAAAAACAAATCTGGGGCTGGAGAAAGTACTGGAGACAGGAAAGGCGCCCACTTCCCTCTTCATTCCGAGGCACGGGACGACACAAAAAAGAAGCCAAGCGTCCATTTGCAAATTGGAAACTTCCGAATGACGACTCAATCTACCCAAGTGGGAAATGAAAAAACTACAAGTTTCTGCCCGGAATTATGAAAATGCAGGGGAAAAACTGAACTTTTGTGTGTATGGAATTATGAAAAGGGTTCTTGGCAAATGCCAATTTCAATGCTGCTTCGTGTTTTTTTTTTGGAAAGAATTACCCTGTTGGGGATAATCCGCCTCGGCATTTCACCACTTTATCCAAAATGTCTTCCGTACTTTCACCACATTCCAAAAAAGCTTAAATTCCGTCCAGCGTCCGCGAATTATTTTTGCAGCAACATTTGCATAGACATCCCTCATCGCTCCCTTTCATTTTCAACTGCAAACAAAAAGGGTCGAACGCTCGGTTGGACACTTTAAAATTTTTGGTCCACTTGAAGATGAAAGCGAAAACAGCTTTGGGTTTAATAAAAACAGGATTCGAGATGCGTATATTTTGGTCATGGAATTCAATATCCGCCGCCTTTGTCTTGTCTTTCGGTCTTCGTGTGACCTCCTTGGACGAAAGAACTCCACCCCCCCCCCCCCTCCAGAAAGCAAGGGGGGGGGGTGATAAATTTGGGAAAGTCATCCCGCCTTGTCCCATTTTCTCCATGAAATGAATGTTTTGATTTGGCCTAAGTCTGTTTAGTTGTTTGGGCTGACAGTCGAATATTTCTTGACAAGTGGGTCAAGTGACAGAGATGGATGCGTCCCCGGTTCTCATTGATTCGTCACCCCCACCCGCCGCCCCGTCCACCTTTCCCCAAAGTCACAACCGACCCTGTGTTCGGGAATTCTTCAGAGTTATGAGTTCCATTATGATCCGGTGGCGTCCTTTGGACTCCCTAGGGATCCACCTGCGGATTTTACAAAAGTCTTTGCATAAATCCTCCCCTTCATACACTTATGAATGATCTCCATGTGGCAAACAAAAAAAAATGGGGTGATCTATGGGCTCATTATGAGGTTGAAAAAGTGAAAGTAAAGTTCCTCAATAGAAGTTTTCTAGGGAAAAAGTGGGGAACAAAAGGGGTAAAAGAAAGGGCTGGATTTTACATAACTGGAGCCTCCTGGAGCTTGAGAAGGTTATCAATCAGGATCTTCTGATGAAGGGAATACAAAGGGATGCACTTTACCTCAAATCTTCTTCGGAGGAGACAAAAGGTGGACTGAGTGGGTGAATGGGAAGCGGAGCGCGTGTTGTTGACCGATCTGGGCTGGCTGGAAAGCTCTAGGTCATGCGTGCCCATTGAATAATTTAAGAGCTGGAGAAACTGGATTGAATGGGATGAGTTATGGATTCCTCAAGTCAAGTCTCGGGCTCCCTGTCCATGAGAAATGGAGGGAGGTAAAGGTGTCCGGTGATTTGGAAAGGTGGTCACGGACGACTGGATTGGGCTGAAATGGAGATGGTAACCTCATCTATCACTCCATGACATGGCATCCTCTACCCTGGAAAATATTCCTACTTAGCAACATTTCTGGAGAAATGTTGCGAGACAATAATTGACGCATGGAAGGCTTCTGCGTTCCATTGCCATATTGTCAAAAGGACGCCGAATGCCAAACAACTTCCAGACGTTTCTACGATTTTGGTTTAAAGCTTTAGAAGCGATACCATACGTGGCGAGATCAATTTCGTGAAAACTTGATTTGTGGATGGAGTTTTATCTTTTAATAATCATCGTGTCAAGACTGGAAACTTGGAAGTCAGGATATTTTTTCTCACAAAACTACTAATTAATTAACTTGATTTTAATTCGACATGTGGAAACGAAGTCAAGGGCATCTGGAAAGGAGAACTGAGGACTAGGCCAAATCCATTCAAATACTCAATCATGGTAACTGGATTGAAATGAGGAAAATGGTGATCAAAACAACCTTGCATTTGCATTAGAAAAAATGGAACACCAACTAAAATTATTATCTTCCCAAAGAAACTTTGGGTTCAGTCCATCAACGGAGGGGAAGGAAGGTTCACATGCCTTGAAATTGCAAATTTAAATTCGCAAATTTCAATCGTTTCTGGCGACAATTTTGGAATGGCGGTTCCTACACCTGAAGAATTGAGGGTGCTGAAAGAGGTTCGTCGAGGTTGCGCGCTTGCGCTTGCGCATTCAATATTTTGGTAATTCTATTAATATTAACAAAATTTTGTAGTTCCGGAATGAAGTTTCGGATATTGAGGCTACTGCCAAATACACGGATTTGCAATGCCTTGCTTGGCTGCGTGCACGTGAACTGAACATTCCCAAGGCGAGTGAAATGTTGCGAAAAAGCTTGGCATGGCGGAAGGAGGAAGACATGGGCGCCATCGTGGATTGGGAACCACCCTCACAGTACCTCACGGACTACGATTACGAAATTGTCGGAGAGGACTATGAAAATCATCCTGGTACGTCCAAGAGCTTCCCTTAGCGAGCCACAAAATTGGCCAATTTTATTAATCTTTTTGTTCTTTTCGTTTTTTTTGGCAATTTCCAGTGCTCGTTATTCCAATGGGGGAATGGGACGTTCGCAAAGCTACAGACGCTGGTGAAGCGAAAACGTTTGGGAAATATTGTGACCAGATTTTCGAAAAAATCGTAGAAGCGACAAAGGTCACCTCGGCAAAATGTGGGCGGGAAGTGACGCAGTTTGCCATGATCATTGACATGGCCAACCTTTCCATGCGACAACTAACATCCATTGCCAGTGCGTAGTCTTTCTGCGTCTGTAATTTTCATGTTCTAGCGATCCAATACCTCAAATTTCGTTGTTTGGTTTTTAGATGTCACCGCCATTTTGCAAGTGGTACAAAGGTTTGAGGTAAATTTTGAATTCCCAGCGATTAGTTCATTTGAAGAACAGGGATTCCAAGGTTTCCTCAATTTTAGGCCAATTACCCTGAATCCATGTACTCGGCTTACGTGGTCAATAGTTCAAGGGTCTTCCAAATCCTGTTCGCCATGGTTAAGCCCCTCCTCTCCACACGTACATTGGGGAAAGTCGAGATTTATACGAAACCTGACAAATGGCAACCCGTTCTCCTTGACAATTTCCCAGTCGCTATCCTTCCGCCAGAGTTTGGCGGGAGTCGGGGTGGACGACGGGTGAGGCCATCATTAGCCCCTTAGTCCTTTAATCACGTAATGTGTCAGTTAGCCCGGTCATAATGGTCTCCTTGGGTTCATTTGTTAGATTTCGATTGGTCATATCCCACATCGTGACAGAAGTCTGACGGAGCGACTGAGCACTTCCTACATCACCATCGAGGTTGGGCCTGGAAAGAAGTTTGAGCTCGAGTTCACCGTGACTAAACCTTCGAGCCGAATTACGTAATGAGGGGGGAATATAAAATTCGGACATGGTGGCTTCTTGGGCTTCTAAATAAGCGGGCCAGCCCCCTGACACTGACTAATCTTCCTCCCATTCCAGATGGACGTTTGAAACGGAGAGTTATGACATTGGATTCTCCATCAACTTCAACAGGGCAGAAGAGGTCCTCCCTTCCCGGAGATGCGACGCACATCTCAATGAAGAATCTGGGAGCATAATTTGCGAAAAACCGGGGGAATGTATGCGAAATTTTAGGACCCACTTGCATCATTGCCCTTATTCTTGTGTATTTTTTTTATTTATGACTCTGTCTTTTAGATTTCGTGATCTTTGACAACACTTATAGCAAGATGCGAGGGAAGATGATCCATTATTTGGTAGACATGCTGGAACCAGAGGAAGATTACCTTCGTGAAAATGAAAACGAGGCATAAATTTAACCGACGTCGGATGACTTACGAGAGCATCATAAATTTAAATGGGAATAAAATAAATGGTTCGAAACAATAATGCCATTGTCACTAAAAAGGATTTTGGAGAGGATAATAGCGAAAGAAAAACAACTGGTAACTACATTTCCTTCTGGGACCCTTGACATGACCTTTATCACATGACACGGCCAAGGGCCAACCCAGCAACTGGTGCATTATTTCTAGCAACAAAACTGAACGAAAAGTGAATTGAATTCAGTTCAGCTTGATTTATCAGTAGAAACGTTACTGTGTTCTACAAACCACACAGACAGAAAGCACGTGATTCTAATAATGGTGCCAGAAAATTCGGCGGAAATTTTCAAATTTTCAAATTTCTCTTTCACACTTCCAGTGGCCTCGAATTTTAAGGTCACTAGACGCCAGAGGTCGGCGTTTGATCAGCGCTCCCGCTCCCGCCCGCTCCCGCTCCCAAGGCTCTCCTCCCGCTCCCGCTCCCA
>JAQIWD010001262.1:0-13311 GCA_034694825.1 Anurida granaria
AAAACAACGGCCCTTTTAAGGGCCATTCATCTTCCCTCGATTCGTGGTTTTCTATGCAGTTTCTACTGATTTTTTTAAATTTGGGCTCCTGCATCTCTTCCAATACGTCTTTTATTAATTCTAAGGCAATAGAAACACAAATTTAAAAACAACGGAGGAACAAACTGTTTTAAACATGATTCTGAAGATAAGGAACACATTTTAGACATCAGTGATCCATAACTGTTATGATATCAATATCAACCTAACCTAACCAAGGCAATTTGTGACAATGATTATGAAGTTTAAGTTCTAACTTCGTTCGTATTTGGCAAACAATTCACTTTTTATCACACTTAGTTATTGCAAATGTGATAAAAGTGAAACTTCATAATCATTGTCACAAATTGCTTTGGTAGAAGAGAAGGAAGAAGACTAGGATTGTGCTAAAGGATCCCCAAACACGGAGTAAGTACAATCGGAGTAGTTTTTGCAAAATTATGAATGCTATCAATCTTCTAAAAGTTTTTGCATAAATTTGTTTTGATATTCAAAAACTCGCCTAACCTAACCTAACCTATTAAAGTGTCCGGTTCCTGCTTTCATGACTGATCGTGATCGGGTCTCGAAAATGGAAAAGTACCATTGTTTGCATTTCTGATTGATTTTAATACATAAAAAAATTATTCCGTGAGTTTGTCCTGGCTTCGCTTCGTCGCGCGCGCCAAGCGAACGCAATAGCTAATAATATATATATATCCTACAGCAGTGGTATAGAGAGTCAAAAACACGACAAGACTTTTAGAAGAGCCCTCGCAAAATTGTGCCAGGTTAATTGCAAATTCTCGCACCAATTTTTTGTCTTTTAGAGGTAGGCTGCTGGGGGAGTTCAGAATCCCACAAAATCATTGCAATTTATACTGGTTCCGGGAAGCATAATTACAAAAACTACCCATTTCAGAATTTGGGGCACTTCGGACTAGGCGCGAACCTAACCTAACTTAAATAAATGAACAAAGGATGAACAAAGGATTGAACAGCTGATCCACTGCTATAAAAGGAAGTGAATCCCTGGGGAGGGCGGGCGGATAACACTTTTCATCTTTCAACTTCTTGTGGGTTAAATTTGAATTTTCCGCGCGCTCTGAACCTAACCTCAACTTTCCTCAAAATGCTCACTGCTCTGAAATGGGTAGTATTTGTAATTATGCTTCCGGGAAGCTGATGTTACATAGTACAAACTATACTTTATATCAAGGTTAATACACAAGGTTATTGTCTGCTAATTTTGGTTTATATAGTCAAATATGAACGCTCTCATCAATGAAATTTTTGAAAAAAGCTAATATTTATTCGAATTAGTTACTAAGGGTTTTCCACGAATCCATGTAAAATTGGATGTATATTTTCCGTCATTGTCCAGGTGGGGTGTTCTCAGTGTCAGTGTAGTCGAGATCTACCTGCTTCCCTGTCCCCATGCTGTGCTGGAGACCTTGTCGCACCTGATTAGGAAACTTGTTCGAGATTCCGTTGACCGCCACCACCTTGCCATTCATACCAGACGGAGTTTTGTTTTCCTGTACTGCAAAAATCCCTACCTTGTTATCGTTCGCGGGTCCTAAATATTATTTATTCATTAGTTTATATTGGCATAATGGATTGTTAGTTTAGTTAGAAAGAACGGTTTGAGAATGTTCAAGCGTCAAGTCAAAACCTCCTCGTGGCGGGACAGCAAAGTCTCCCTTTGTATTTTCAAACTCTCTATGGTAAACGCACCATTTTTTGCAAAAGATTTACGGCTCGTGGGAGTTGAAATACAGAAGGTACAAATAAGCATGCCGCATTCCCGGGCGTTTAAATTGAACATTGCAGAATCTAGAAGATTGACGAGGCCACACTACTTCAATTGCGAACTTTGATAACTGGACAAGAATCACTTCGTGTAATTTTGGCTGTTTGGAATGCCTATTGTTATGAACTTCAGACGGACTAGGAAAAAACGAGACGGAGGACGAGACTGCAACGTTTGGTACCCTACTCTCCCCTGCTAATGAACAATTTTCAAAATTCGCGCCAAAAAATCCCTCAAGATTGATAGGGCTTGAGGGGCGCCAATATCAAAAATTGTTCATTAGCAGCGAAAAGTACGGCATACCTTGGTAGTCGGCGCGATATCCATCATTGTCTTTCGTGTGTCCTAAATGGTTTTTCGAGGTAGTCTTCCCAGACGAATCCCTCACATCATTTAGGAATTTTGTTACCATCGTGCATAAGTCCCACCATCCTTTCTTGATCTGCTTTCGGGATTCTATCCAGCGAAACTCTTGAATCTCCTTCGGTCATCTTGATTATATTCCGAGGGGGCTTGTTCCTAAACCGAGTTCGCTTGATGACCCTGGAACTAGTTAGGTGTTTTCCGTTTGACATTCCCCCGGATATAACTAAACAATGAAAAAGATTATGTCATTACCTGGATATCGGATTTTGTGCCGAATTTAAATTTGGTCCAGGTTTTTCTGTAATGATAAATGCAATTTATATGTTAGTGTTTTGAGCATATATTTCTAAAGAATCTTTAAGCGGATTCACAGGTTGTTTACTTACTTAGTTGTGTCTTCGTTGCACGTGGCTTGGTGGTTTCAATCGAAAGTATGGTCATCATTCCAACAATCACAACGAACCCAACGGTGACAAACCTCATTGCGTTTTTTATTGGATTTTGTTTTCTGAAATGGTAATCATTTTACTGAAATTAAAATAACGGTATTTCAGAAAAGCAAATGCCTTTACATCATTCACCCTTACACAACGGTTTGAACAAGTTCCGGAGGTCAACTGACCAAAATACAAGTGTTTCCAGAATCTACAAAAGTTGATTTTCCGAGGAATGAAAAAGTATTTCCGGAGAAGTGTGAAGAATTCGCGAGAACTGTTAACAAGTCAGTGCAGTGGGATGTTATATTTTCCAACGAAATAAGCCGCTCCAGTTCTGCTCCTCATGAGTAGAGAAGGACAAGCATGAGATTTACCTTTATCGCTAGTAGGCATTGCCATTGCTATAATGTATTTCTGCAGAAAACGGAACAAATTGAGCTTTTATAAACCGTAAACTTGGCAGATGCTAATTTTTAAGACCAGTTCTTCCAGCGCACTCAAACCACCGTCACCTAAGCATTCAAAAATTGTGTATTGAATTGATGGCCGCGTTTCATGTTGCATTAATTATATGGATTTTGACAGAAGGTATATTCGCTCGCCCAACAGTAACAACCACGTAATAAAATAAACCGACAAACAGAAAACTGGAAGAATTAGCGTTCTCCAAAAAGAAAACAATTTAATAATATTTTTTTGTTCTGCAGTTGGAGTACCTCATTTTGCCCAGCCAATTTATACGTAAATGGAATCAATGCACTCTTTGCTAAAACTGATCTTGAGTCACGCCGGTCTGGTGATGGTCTTCTCCCCATCTACGGTTTCAGCGTGTCCTGTACTTCTGGTCAAATAAATGGTCGTTATGTCCATTTACCCATTCTGAGTGCCCAAAGCGTTGGAGTACTAGCAGTAAATTTTACCATGGCCAATTCGATTTCGGTATGCGACCCCATGGTAGATGGTGACGAGCGCCTTCTTTCCGGCCTGGCCGTCGGTTTGGAGAAGAGGTTAACGGTGGAAACGTCAGTAAAAGCTCTCCTCGAAGTTGCCATCTTCTGCAACTACGAAGAGAAGGTAGAAAGGAATTCGGAGGTAACGCTGAACGTCGGAGTTCGGGGTCACCGGTGGGTTCCACCTCAATTTTGTCCTTGGAACGAGTGGGTCTGCGGTCTCAATGTCAAACACGGTAGGTGGACCAAGCACCACATGTCAAATATGGTTTCGGCGAATGAGTGTTTTGTTGTAAGTATGTATGTTTATGATAGGGAGCTCTCTATCAATTGAGTAGAATAGAGAGACACTCGCTGAGCGTGCACAAGTGGCATATTTCGGTCGCTCTTAGAAAAACAGCTTTAATTTAATGGGATTTTCCCCTGCCTTTCCCTGAATTTGAATCTCGCAGACTTGATGGCAAACTTTAGCAACGAGGGCAAGGGGATGTCAGCCAAGTCCTCCGGCACCATAAAGGGTTTGCTTAAGTGCTCAAGGCGTAAACATGCATCTGCCTCTTGAGTGCTTTGTTACAAATCAAATCCTGACCATGGCACAATCGGATTCGATGGTTCATGATTTAGAATCGGAAGTTTTGCCCATTATTTTACATAATGGGGACGATTGTGTTGAGTTAAACCTGCTAAATGCGTTGTTTTGCGCCCAGGTATAAACGATCATTCAATTCAAGATGTTAAAGTTCTATGCTGTACAAGCAAAGATGCCCTCAGGCTTGAATTGTAAGTTTACTCTATACCCCATTTTCGAATGAACACATTCATTACATGCAGAAAGGAATTTTTAGGAATAATTACCGTGGCGCGACGGATGGGAGTACGATTCTGTCTCTTCCCATGCTCACCGAGGCAGAGTTGGACGTCGCACTGCGTAATCGGAAGGAAGTGCATTATTTGAAAGAACTGGACGATCCATACTACTTTGCATGGGAGTTCTGTCCTGCGAATACCTACGTCACGGGAATGCAAGCACAATTAAGTTCACGCGAACTGCGTTTTTCCTGCTCTGATATTAGTAAGCCAAAACCAAGAACCTCAAAATTCATCCATATGGAGGAAGCAGGCGGCTCGAACGCGGGTGTTTGGGACTTGGACGACGAGCTGAGTGTACACCGATACTGCCATGGCGTCGTCATTGGATTCCAAGTCCTGTACGAGGAGACTACGAAGCAAATCCAAGGACTCAGAATTTTCTGCTCCTACGGCACGGATCGTCCTGACAAACTCAGCTATGTCAAGGCCATCTTCCCAGAAGTTAACTCCACCAAAACGATTTACTCGTGGGGAGCTCCATCCATGTGCAAAAGGCAAGAGGCACTATGTGGATTCAAAACAAAAACTATTAAAGGTACGAGGAAATTAACTGATTCTTTCCAAAAACTCCCAAAAATATGTGACACAAAAGTTTAGAATTGTCCATCGAATTTAACTGCCGATGGAAGCATTCTAAATTGCTTAATTAGTTCGACCTTCCCATTTAATTCTCTTGCAGCATGGTTACAACTTCTTGATTTTCATTCGATTTCTTGACAGATGGTGATGGGTTTGTTATTGGGACGGAGCACATCAAAGCCAAATGTTGCCGAGTTCCCAGTATCGCTGAAATCTGCGCCCCTTTTGACGATTATGAGCTGGTAGTAGAGTGTGATGCACGTGACGCTCATGCGCAGACAACTTGCCAATATACCCATACCGAAGGGATCTCCAGGACACTAACCGACGTCAGGTCGTACAGGCGCGAGGAGAATATGCGTAATAGTCTAAATCGTGAGTGGTCGACGAGCGAGGCGGAAAGTATCCGTCACACCGAGGAGACATCAAGATCCCTCATCGAATCCGCATCATTGGGGAGCTCAACAATTAGAGGGAACGTTTCAGGGATTACAGACACGAACACTGACACCGATACGTCAGGCACGAGCAGTACGGACGGTGTCACTGACACACAGACAAAAACCACTGGGCGCGGTAGGAACATAAGTAGATCAAGGTCGTTCGGACGTGATCGCACCAAAACCAGTTCAAAGTCTTCAACTTTCTCTGATGTAGTGGGCTCCGCTTCGAGTAAGTTTTTTGCAAATTAGCAAAGCTGATGAGAATCATGAAACAAAAAGGTGAGAATTTGCAGGTTTATCTTCGGCACACATTCGCGGAGTAAGCCAAAATTTGTTAAGTACAAGGGCACAAGGTCTCGTTAGTTCAGACTCAGTTGCAGATACGGTGGGATCTTCCGAAGGTTCCGTTGTTACTTCCGGACTTACCCGAAGCAATAGCAGGCAAGACAGATTCCATCTCCTTAAACTCAATTTAATTTTGTCCAAAAGAAATGAAAAATGCCCACGGTTTTGTATCGTTGAAATTTTTAAAGAACTGGGTTCTGCCGGGGATAATTACCGTTTAAAGGTAGAAACGAAATATTGAAAAAATGTGTATCAATGGCTACGAATTCTTTTACATACAAGCTTCTTTTTCACTTTAGTAGGTCAGTTGGTCAGTCGTTATGTTATTGTAACATGGTTTCTTAACTATTTCATCAATTACGTTGAATGCAACTAGCGGTATTTCTAATGAATCAATATTTTTCGGCCCATTAAAATTGCGATTTTGGCCATTATAGGTTTATGAGAATGAGTGATTTGGCCCATTACGTAATGGTACTTTTCACAATTTTAGGTTAGGTTATAATGGACAAAATCGCAATTTTAATGGGCCGAAAAAATGCCATCCATTTCTAATTATACCTCTTTCGAAAATTAACAGCTAATTTACAATTTATCTTTTCTAGAAGAAAATATTACAAAATCAGTCAGCATTATAACAGAAACCACACTGGAAAAGACGGTTTGGATGAGACGCATACGTATTTCACAAACTTAAAGTTTTTTTTTCATTCCAAGCTTTCTAGCTGCGGGTGGAGTCTGTTATGAGAAGACCATGAATCATTTGATACAAAGTGAATTCGACAGGATCCAATTTTTCTTAAATACCAAATGGAGTATGTATATCTTACAATTACAATTCACGAAACAGGTAGAACTATAGCATTTTGCTCAAATTTTGTTTCAAAATTGAAAAAAGTTAATACGAATACAGCCTTGAAACATAAAGGAATGTTCGGGATCCCACTTTGACACATTTTAGCCCAACGCAGCTGGATATATTTGGGCACAGCCATCGAACCGATAAACTCCAATTCATGATAATCGATCCTTATAAGTTTTATTTTAGTTTCCAAAAAGTTGGGCAAAGGAAATTTAAGTGCCACCAAACCCATGACGATTTTGTCATTTTCTTTTACCCATTTCTCGATTTCTGTCACCCCCAATAAAAGTGTTGATGGGCACAGAGAAGAGAAACGGAACAGAGAAGGCGTCGAATATTGCTTAAATTATAAAAAAAAAAAAAAAAACTTGGTTCGTTTTTCAGGAGTTTTGGATCTAGTAGTACGGAGTCGGAAAGCGTGTCTGACACCTCGTCCATGTCTTCATCCCATGGAACTTCCTCGTCAGACACGGATAGTACGTCATTGTCTGTTGGGGCCGAAGTGGGGTTTTCTCTCTTCGGGGTGTCTGCTAGCGTAAAGACAAACATGGAATCGAGTTTTTCTTCCACGAGGGGAACGACTTCGGAGAATTCAATGTCATCGTCCTCAACACGAGGCAGCGAGACGAGCTCTAGTGTGAACAGGCAAAGCACGGAGGAACAATCGTCTTCACAGACCAACCAGCAAAATAAGGATAAGTCACAGTCAAAGACCCAGTCGAAAGGTACCGAGAAGAGCATTCAGGATTCCCTCGCCACTGGGTCTGAGTCAAGCCAACAGGACACGGACACAAGAACGCAGGAAGAGAACAGCCAGCATAGCAGGGGAGGTGGGAACGAGGACTCAGAAGGCTCCACTATCCGAGACAACGAGGAGTCCTCCTTGCAAGACAACGTGCAGGAAGGTGACGAGCATGGTAATCTGGTCACCAGCCAAAACGGGCGCGAAAACTCGAAAAGTCTTCAAAGTGCGCGGAGTCGGGAGGATTCGACGTCGGTCACAGGAGGCGAAACGCAGGAACGGTCGACGTCCCGGACGAAACAGCTATCTAAAGGTGTGTCCAAGGAGAAGAGCCTTACCCGGGTTGGAAGTTCTGGAAAAGTAAGCGACCACACTTTCTCCACTGGATTTGACTGGAGTCGAACCTCGGGGCAGACATGGACGAGTGAGCACTCATACCAGGTCCACTTGACGGTGCCTCAGGGAATCCGCGCACGCCTGTTCCAAGTCGTTGGATACTGTGCCCACTTTCAAATCAGAACCAACAACTTCAGGCGAGTGGACCAGAAGGCAGAGTGGCTCCAGGATGCGCCGGAGCAGCAAGAAGAAAGAGCTCAAGCCATAAATTAATCAACTCTAATCACCATTTTACAAATCATAACATAGTAGCAGTAAAGGAAAATGGAGATGCCATTTTGCCCCCCAAAATGTTTTGTTTATGTATGTTGTCCAAACTTTGTCAACTTTCACCTCTGCTCTTTCCATAAAATTGAGGTTAAAATTTGTCTAATTGGAATCTGTTTGGATGAATTAGGGTTTAAGAACGCATGGTGCCAGAGAAATTTTGTTTCTGACAATTAAACATCAAATTTGATAAAATTCGTATTCACTGAGCAGTGTGCAAAGCATATGCTTAGTTAAATTAGTTGTATGTTTATGGGAGGGAGCTCTCTACCTATTGATTAGACTAGAGAGACTCACGCCGAGCGTGCACAAGTGGCATATTTCGGTCGAGTCAAATTAGTTAGGTCGGACCCTTGACCGATCAGCGTCGCTTCAGATGCACTGACATCCTTTATGCGCGGAATCAAATTTATGGTTTTTATTAATATTTTAGATTACAATTTTTAAATACAAGTTTTTGTTACTCGGATTTGAGGGAAGTGACTGAACAATGAAGCAATATGGGTGCCGCTCAATGAATAAAATTAACAAAGAAGGAAATTTTTGCCAAAATATATAAAGCATTATTACTCCATCCAGTTGTCCTGCGTGCTTGGGGTAGTTGTTTCCTGCCATCGCCGAGTGCTGCTCTGTTTCAGCGGTGGACGAGCTCCAACCGCTCGCTCCAACACTTGAACCCTCAATAGAAGCATATTTATTTTGTTTTCCAAGCTATAGGTTGCGGTGGAAAGCTGCAAAGCATTAACTGTCCCAATTTTCAAACGAGCTCTTTCATCCTCCAACTCCTTTATTCTCTCGGAGAGTTTCTGTTGAACGGCTTGGCTAGCTGTCACGGTCGCGTTAAGTATCTCTATACTCGTTTTTAAGTCACGGTTGTCAGCTTTCAGCGCAATATTCCAAGTCCCCCAATATTCCAAATTCAAATTTATGATATTCTTCATTTCCCCCTCGAGTAGTTTTATACCTTCCTTCATTTTAAAACTCTCCGAATCAAACGTCCCAAGCCTGGTTTCAGTCGAGCTTTTCATGGAGTGTAGAGCAGCTTGAATCTTCTGGCTCAAGCCCTGCGTACTAGTTTGGAGGCTTTCCATTTTTATCGTTGCATTTCGTAGTTGACGGATTGAATAAGATGCCTCCACTACTTGGGTAATGAGTTCACGATATGAAAGTGGCACCGTCTTCTCGCAAATCACGGAATTCCTCTCAATGCATTGTACGCTGACCCAATCACTGTTTCCCATTGCCCGCATTTTGGCGCACGAACGATGACGTGACGCCGTATGGGACCCGTTTTCCCATTTTGAATAATCGCCAATATTCTAATTCGAAATTATCAGAGTTACTCAAGTCTCTCCATATTTTTGAATTTTTGCTAGAACACGCGCACGAATTGAAAAAATATTTTGGTAGAAGCTTAAATTTAACTGTACCTTAATCCAGGCGGCAGTCACAGTTGATGAGTGGGATTGGATGAATCGGAGGAAGGCTTCATTTTTAGCGTCGGAATCAATTGTTACAACTCGAGGGTATTCAATATCCGTACCTAAAAAATTAACACTTACAAAATCATTGGAGTTTGGCATTTATATCTGTAAGAGTAGAAATCAATTGTTTGAGAACACGTTAACCTAGATGGAGTTCATTTTCGCAGCTTTTTTCCGCATCGATCATAGTTTGGATGTTGCTTAAAAGTTTGACGCACGTTGTACGTGTGAGTGGAAGCCATCCACGAACACTGTCATCCTCGTATTCTGTATTTTCAAAGTTCCCACATGGATCCCGATGATCACCATCCGAACCGATTGCAATTGCATCCAAGAAACCTTGCAACTGATGAAAATAAAAAAAATATGTCAATACAAATAAGGTACATACACAGTTTAGTTCAACGTGTGATTCCTCACGACGTCCAGCAGTTTTGAATTGTCGGCTGACGTTGTCTGAAGTTTCCGAATATCTGATTTCAAATCCCGCAAAACACTGTTTACAGTTTCCGGTTCTGTCGAGGCTCGTGTCTAGAAAATGAAGGGTTAAAATTGCTAATCAAATAACTGAAATTGGAATACTACATAATCCGTAACCGGCTGAATACGTAAGGGTTTTAAACTAAAACCCTTACATATCCCACCGGCTACGCATAATCTAATTTAGGAAATTGACTGGACGGTTTTACCTCGTGTGCTCCTGCTGCAGCGCTCCGAAACAAAATCCCCAACACCAGTACGGCAGAATTGAATATTTCCATTCTCATCTAATTATTGTCTTAATATTTGTGGAGAAAAAACGTGCTTTAATAGCTTGTCCCTACCGCCCGTAATAATGGCAAATTGTGTGATGCAGAATTGGCTCGTTTGGGAGGACGCGATAAGGAGGAACTTTTTCCTCGGAAGTTTATATTTCAGCACTTATGAGGAACTTTTTTCCATGTCGATACAAGGTCGGGTCAAGCAACTGGAATTTCCCAGAAATACTGCCGCTTAGAAAGTCGGAAATTTTTTAATGTATTTTCAGCGTAATTGAATGCATTCGATTTTTTTGCGTTATTTTATAGTCTGAACAGTTTCTGTTGCAATTAAGCTGTGTAATGTACACTCAGGAAAATGGAAGGTAAAATTATGAGGGAAAAGAACAAAATACCCACCGTCGGGGATTTTGTTTAGATTTGTTCCATGTCCACGTGAAAATTTTCCATCACCTCAAATATAAAATACAGTTTTGCACTCAGGGTTGACTACAATGTCCATTTGTGGGGAATATTATTCCTTCCACCAAGAAGAGTGGAGTTTGCCCTCTTTGAGGAAAATCACCCAGTTTACATCTTCTGATCAAAAGTTCGAACTAAATGACTCCATTTTCAGGTAAAAGTTCCCCAAAGACGGACATTTGTATAGTAAATTTTTTCGAAGTAAAGTGTGAGGACTACATGATAGTGCGTCCTATTTTGGACACTTAAATATTTGCGAATTTTTTCTAATCCAGTAGGAATATTTTAAAGCTAATTTTTGTTCTCGAATAGTGAAAGGAACCTCCCTCACTGGATATTCAATTCATCACGATTGACTGACTAAACTCAAAGATACTGGCCTCGAAAATTTTTTGATCGGATTGACATTTTTCCAAAACAGCCAAAAAATGTTAACTCTGATTTTAAAACTTATTTTCCCAGAACGACATAAATGGACGAAATCAATTTTTCTTGCGCTCATTCTATACTCCTTGTTGTCTGCTATAACAAAATGCCAAAATCCGCTCGGTTTCATTTTTCATTCAAAAATGCATGGCCAAATCCCACCAAAATTCAGTGAAAAACTTTTAAACAAATGGTTTAATCTTTATTGAAAAATTGTGGATCTATGTTATTAGGGGCAGGCACGTATAACAATATTCTAAAGAGCATGTGCTTGTGTGTGATTTGTTTGTTTTTTAAATTTCGTTTTTTTTTAAATTTCGTTCAAAACGTTTTCCAATTTCCTATCTGAAATAATTGATTTTTCAATACCTTTTGAACGAAAAGTTTGATCTGCTTCGAAACCGTGTTGTTTTATTGGTAGTCGCATACTAAAAATTTCAAGAATGAATATCCCTGGATTAATTCTATGCAATAGTTGAAAATAATTGCAAACGCAAAAAACGTAAATTGGAGATTTTTTTTCGGGAAGGTCAAATTTAAGTTTCATTATTTCAAAAACAATTTGCTCAATCGTGATGAATTGAATACCCACAGCCTCAGATTCGCCCCCAGATTCGAATAAAACTAATACTATTAAAATATCTCCAATGGATCACAAAATATTTGAAGAATTTAAGTGTCCAAAATGGGACGCCCACCCCTGTAGTTATAGGAACACTAGCTATCAAGCCCATTTCTCAAAATGGGCCATTCTAGAAATACTTCAAATTGGACACAAATATTTACCAACACATACGCTTAATTCGGTACCAGTCCACTTCTTTAATCGTCCGTCCACTTAATTCTGCACCCGCTCACGTGTTCCTCGGTCCATCCGCTTAATGCTGTACCCGTTCACTTTCTTAGCCGTCCATCCTCTAAATTTGGTTATCTCAAATTCGGCACCCGCTCACTTTTTACAGTAGCTGCGCACTTTCATACTTGTCAATGATCTGATTTTGGTCATTGGCTCTTCGGAGATGACCCGGGGACTTTTATTTGTCATTCCGGCGGTATTCGGAGAAAACTCCGGATTCGGTTTTTTCGGAATTTGGTTTTTGCGGGCCTGCAATATGACCTGGGGACTCTTATTTGTCATCCTCAATGTCATCCTGTGGTTTTGGAGAAAACCCCGAATTCGGTTTGTTCGGAATTTTAGTCCTTGGGGGCTTCGGATATGACCCAGGGACTCTTATTTGTCATCCCCCATGTCATCCGTTGGTTTTTGGAGGTAAACCCGAATTCGGTTTTTTCGGATTTTGGTTTTTGGGGGCTTCGGATTTGGCCAGGGGAGCAAGACGCCTCGAATTCCTGAGATAGTGCAACATGGAAAAAGTTCCTATCCCAAGCTAAACCTGTGTCGTGAGACTCTGCGCAAATTCTATTGAATGTTCAACAGTATAACTAACGTGAGTGGATTGTGGGTCACAAAAAGGTGAGAAGATCAAGTTATGACACGAGACGCTCATTCCCAGAGGCATTTGGTAAGGTTTTGAACAAGTGGTAATGTAAACCTGGATTTTTTACGCATCATAGGGCTGCGCGGCAAATGAGTAATTAATGGTAAGTTTGATCCGCTCACGTTAGTTATACTTTTCTCTAGATAAAGTGTTTGCAAGTAATCAATAAAAGTGTTAATTCTTTTTGAAGCATTTGAACGAAGCATTTTCAAGAAATATTTGAGAGAGAAGGCTACAAAAGACACCCGCAGGATTTCAAAATGTCTAATTCGCTCTGGTACCAAGCATTTTTGTGAACAAAAAGGTACATTGGATCTCCCGTAATGCTTCCTATTTATTCTTTACATTAAATTAAATTTGCATTAAATGCTGAGTGCTCCAAACTTTTATAGACACAATTACACTCCAGCGTTACCAATTTTCAGTTCCATTGTCGCCACCAGTAGTGACGTTACTGCCGGTGGAGAAAAATGACCACATATTGCCGCCACCGCAAGTGGGAGTTCATGACACTAAATGAACGGGGGCGACAATGAGAGTTGCTCTCCCTTACTTCATCCAATTAGTATAATAGATTCACAAACCCGCGATTAA
>JAQIWD010001263.1:0-13310 GCA_034694825.1 Anurida granaria
TTGTAACAACCGGGTATCGAAGGGTAACAAGGTCAACCGAGGTTGTTGACAGCTAGAGGGCATGTCTAGTCCTTAAGTGAAATAGTTCCTGGAAGAAATGTGTACGGTAGGATGGCCAGTTTGAAAATTATTTATTAACCAAACTTTTTTGATGAAAAAATATCTCATTCGTAAGCCACTGTTTGATTCTGCAATAATAAAACTGTTGCATGACTAAAGAAATGTTGAACTTTGCAGCAGCCGCAGCGTTAAAGCGATAATAATAGGAAATTAGGATTAAATTAAAGCGTTTTGGTATCAAACGAATCTTGCAGGTTGTACGTGATGATGCGTTGCATAAAATCCAAATTATGGGATGCAGTGGCAAAAAAATGTCGGCAAAGGAGTTGTTTGTTTTGATGTATTTTTTAATAATAAGTATTCTACCTTATTGCAAAATAATTTTTCTCTCCCGCAGATTTAAACGTCAGTCGCAAATATTAAACTTTCACCATCAATTCCATAAAGTCAAAACTCAGGTAGGACATCGCGGCAATTTGTATATATAATGCTGTTGAAGTTGAGGATGAGTAAATTATGCCTGGAGCAAAGTAGACGTTAATTAAAACGGGAACTTGGAGCTTCTTTGTTGAGCTTTCGAGATGAAACTTTGTAATTACTTTTATATCCGAGATAAAACGAGGCGTAGAAGGGCAGAATATTAATTTTTTCAGCAGAACATGCTAATAAAAGTGAGAACAACGTTAAAGTTTCTTCTCCCTTGGATAAAAAAGTAGCTCGAAGTAGTTGGCACTTTCGTTTTCATCATATTTCATGTGGAGTTTGAAGCCTTGGCTGAAGTGTGAGGTGTGAGTTGATGAGGTTTTCAAAATATTATGATTGTTTCCCGGCCGAACTACGGACAGACAGGGTATCTAACGCCTTGCTATCTAACGAGTTGTATTTACACAACGACTTTCATCCAGCTACCGATGTTTCTTTATCCTTCAAGATTTCACATATTTTCTTAGTTTATATTTACAAGAAAGGCTTAGTACAAATAACTAACTATATTATATATTGGGTATATTATATTGCTTCCACGTCATTACTGCTACTGACTTTACTGCTACTGGTGTCCATAACAGAGAAAAGGAATTTAACCTAACCTAACCTTAACATAAGGAATTGGTAAATTCTGTGTTACGGTCAGCAGTAGCAGTAATGACGTGCTTCGGTTATATTATATATCCTATATTATGTATATTATATGATATATCATATATTATCACATATTACATATTATTTCACTTTCTTTCTTTGGATCATTTTTGTGAACCAGGTCTTACTCTTAGTTTCTAGGTCTTAGAATTGACTTAATTAGGACACAAATATGCTTTACAAGATTAGCGCAATGTTGACATGACATAATGGTTTACGCACGTTAACGGATTCTTTTGTGCGCAGGCTACGTCGACGTAGATTTCGATGAAGTTCCGTTTCATTTTAAAATGTTGCTTCAAACGTATTCGATGGTGTGTAGAAAATACTAATCGATCGGTAGATTCAAATTCTCCAAAATAA
The DNA here is from genome assembly GCA_034694825.1 of Anurida granaria. Taxonomy (NCBI): domain Eukaryota; kingdom Metazoa; phylum Arthropoda; class Collembola; order Poduromorpha; family Neanuridae; genus Anurida; species Anurida granaria. The sequence goes on from JAQIWD010001263.1 coordinate 1,564, forward strand.
ATAGAATGGGTTCGGTCTGTCCGTAGTTCCCTACTCGGTTTTAACAGATTTTTTCTATTCTGCGGCGGCATCTAAAAAGGGACTCTCCATTACAGGAGAGGACTATTAGTGTTGAGCTTAATGAAGGAAATAAGAAAACATATTAGTTCACATTTACTTGAGTAGAATTATATAGAAATTAAAGCAAGGGAGAGTCCGGTGAAGGAATGGAGATCCCACAGTAGCGTGAGTCCCTCCAATAAATCAACATTTACAGGTGTTTCATTTCAGTTTTCTTCGTTTATTTTTTAGTCCACCATATTCATATTCTGAAAAAAAAACGATGAGGAAATGAGGAATAGGAAAAAAATGAAGAATTACCTTCTGACGCGTTATGTGTGAGTTCTAAGACCCTTACGGGGCTCTCCGGGGGTAGCACCCCGATATTGAAATTGAAAATGACGTAAATGGATTAGAGCCACTTAAGCATGGAATTAAATTCAAATCAAGTGGAAACGGAGCTCATTTGTAAGCATTTCTGCTCCACTGCAATTTCTCCGAGTCCAATAATTATTTACCAAAATTTCTTCACAAAATCCTCAGATTTTTTTTTTTGCAAAACCCAATGCCTAGACCCACCATCTGGAAATTCGTGTAGGGTCTACCTCGGAGGACAAACTAAGTGGTCAAACACATTTCAACAAAAAATAGAAAGCAATTCATCTTTGTCTCGTTTCGATCTTCAATTGACATCTTCCTTTTGTTGTCTCATTGTCCTGGGCCTGCCACTTTTAGTCCCACGGTTTATATTTCCAAGCAACCAATCACCGACGAGGAGAACAAAATAGGAGTTTTACGGAGACATCTTCCTTTTTTCCACCTCGCAATTGAGCTCGCGTTCCCATTGTCTCCAGGCTGTTTGTTCCTAGGGTGAGAGATCTGGAGCACGGGATCTCATTGGTGAGAATGGAATTCCAACCCACTGCGGGGTCACACAGGGAAAAGACTCTAAATCATACTTAAAATCACCAATGGTTTTACGACTCCCCTCCCCAAATTCTTTATTGTCTCTTTCCAGGCTCTGTCATGGTCTCGGTTGGACGTATTTGCAAGTTTCTCAAGTGACATGTCATCCATAAATCAACAACGCGGAAGGACGACGCATTCATTAGTATCCGATCATAATTAGCACTTGCAGCTTGGAGCTGAAGAAGGTCCAGTGTTGACCCAAGCTTAATTCTTTTCTTCGGGAATCCCTTGCACTTTCCCTTTACGAGTGGGGCGTATTGTCCCTTTCCTGACGAAATAAATCATCCCGGGGATTAAGTTGTACTTCCTACTGTGTGTAAATGCCCGTGGTCCTTCCCCTGACCCTTAGAGTTTCATTCTTTGGACTTTGATTGCCTCATTGGCAACTTCGAAGTGTGACAAGGAAGGGTCGTATAACAACCCACAGGGAAGTGTGAAGGGCCCCTCTTCATCTAATCCTCGACCAGCCGGAATTATTGTAGTTGACCTAAACGAGCCATGTCGACCACCCACTCCAACAGTCACAACTTCCATTGCCCACCGACATGGATGCAGGAAGACGGACGTGGCGAGGACGCTTATGGACTCGAAGCGTCCAGGAACTGCCTTACCGGAGACAGTTATTAAGAACTGCCTCCCTTTGTCATTCCGTATACGGCAGAGATCCTTCATTTCCATCTTCCTTCCATTGTCCTCCCCTATGATTTTTCACACAACATTTTGACAGGTAAGGACATTAAATGCTCCTGGAGTTGTCGACGTGAAAAATTGTCTCTAGTTTCTATGCTCCATGTCCTGGGAATTGATGATAATCGTACGTCTCTTGAGTCCACTTGAACTCATCATTACACTCTACAAGGGAAGCCATTTTGCTTCTTTTCAGCTTAAAACGAGCTCCTGGTTGAAGAGGTCATTAGGAATAACCAGCGGCAGGGAAAGCAGATGGGAGGGTAATAGCTGAGACGAACCTCCTCCCTCCTTTTCCAATGGTTTTGGAAATCCATGGATTTTGATTAATGAATGTATATTTTTTGGACAAAATAATTACTGTTCCATTTCCCACAATTTCCCAAAAAATGCTGGAAAATACCGGATGACCGGAGCGTTATGGTTCAGGGTCTCAAAATATTCTCAACAACGGTGGTGATGGTGTAGAGATTGAGTGACTTCCTTAACGATCTCGTGCTAATCCCCTCTTAGAACTTTCTACCAATTCACCTAACCATTGTCAGCAAATAGACGCTCGAAATTCTGACACGGAGGAGACGCGGAGAATGAGGATAATGATACCCTTGGACACAAAAATGGTGGTGGAACTGTCCCCGCATTCACTATGTGCATTGCATGGGCTTCCCAAGTATCCTTTAGCACCCGTTTCCGTTGTCTTTTTCGTAAAACACTAATGATCCTCTAACAAGGAGTCACGGTTCCTTCTATTTTATGACAAAAGGACTTCCGGTTTCATTTCAATGTCACGAAATGCTGGGAAGAGGCATCGTATTTATTTATTCACGAACATTGAGCATGATGTTACGCAAACTTTACACATAACCACTAAACTGCGGGACTTGTTTTACGAATTGTTTGAAAAGTTTCAGAAAACCTCAAATCAAATCCTCAATCTCAAATGATAATTAATAAACACTTAACTTGAAAAAAAAAACTGAAAATGGCGTTAGCATCCTGCAGATTTTGAAATTCTTTGAACCCTTCGGAACTCAGTGCATTTGGAAAGGAATTCGGGTAGTTGAAACCAGAAACTTTCTCCCTAACTTCCTCCATGAAAAATGGTGGTGGCGGTAGGTTGTTAGCTGAAACGAAACACAAATTTAGCCCACACATGGACGAACACAAGAATTTGAAGCGTCCCATATCCTCCCCTCCTTAGAATTCTGAGGATTATTAATTTGAAGCACAATTAATTTGAAGCAGATGAGTAAGCCTTCGTTACGTCGAGCCTGATGACGAGTCTCATATTTTACAAGGTCCAGCCTCCTTCCCTGCGTTTCCGTCAAGGAAGAACTCTGGCCATTTCAACCAAAAAAGGATGAGCCACGGGACAAGAAGCGATTTCTCATTTCCTTTTCGGCTAAAAAAATGGACTCGAGCCTACGAGCGAGCCCGTCTACCTTTCGACCTTCAGATCAAATGACATTTGAAACAAATTTTTCAGTTCCGAAATTTATCTTTTTCTAAAGGGATACTTAAGGAAATCAAATCACTTGTACGCCCGCCGACAGCCGACGCTCGGGTTAAAAATTACACGTACAACACTTTTGTTTCCAATTTTCCTGTTTTCGGGGATGGAGGGCCTTCCATTCCATTTCCTCCTTGGTATATTTTAACCCTCGACCCCTAAAACTAAAGGGTCTAGGGAGAGATAAATTGGTCCTGGTGAGACTTTACCTTAGATTAGCTCCACTCCATGGAATCGCTGACCTTTCTTTTTCCTGTAACAGCATCCCTAGTGTGTGTGTTTGATTTCTGATTGTTCTGGAAATGAGGAACAAATCACTGGAGCAGAATCCTGATGATGGGAAATCTTCACCAATTCCTGACTTCCCAACATGCAACTTTTGCAAAGTATTTTACACTTTGACATTTTTTTTATTTTTTTTTTGAATGGTCATTGGAGACATTTAAGTCTCTTCCCGGAAGAGTCGCGTCCCTCCATAGTAAACTGGACCGCATGCCTACTGACGGTTATAAAACAATCCTTGAAGGGCAAAAAATCTTTTCTTTCATAATTGCCTAACCTTCCCAAGCGTCTCCTGACACTTTCTGACAAGAGGAATGTCCCGGTGAACGAAAACTAATAAATTCACTCCAAATTGCTTACAACGAAAGTGACACGCGGCAGCGAGTCCAGGAGAATAATGGAAATCAGACAATAAAATTCTTTGCATATTTTCCAGGGGATGCGACTCGGTTTCATAACTTTGCATTCTTTGTCGTAAAACTCTTGTATTTTAACCTCTTTTTAAACAAAACGAGCCAAGAGACCATGTTGGGTTTGAAAAGTTGACTGGAGAAGAAAGAGATTCACTTTTACGCTGCTGCTGTTATGATCTGCCCTGTCCTGGCTTTACAATAAAAGTTTATGGAATTAAAAGTGGGAAATCCCTGATGCTTTACGCATATTTAGACTTTTCTAAAGCCTTCCATAGGGTTTTCTGGAGACGTGTCACCAGGGAAAGTGTCAACTCAGGTGAGAAGAGGATGCATAAATAATCAAGTGGGGCCTTTGTTAAATCCCATAAACCGTCAGTAATCTAATCCCTGGAAGACGTCAGCTTCTTTTCTGGGGCCAAATCATGTTAAGATAAGAAGGAAACAACAAACTGGCAAGATGACATTAATTCAGAGCATTTAGGGAAGCATCAAGGGAAGTACAACGTCAGGTAGATTTTCACGCAAAAAGAAATGAATAGTGGCATAAAAACTTTACCAGATACCCTGACATCCTTGACTTTCTTCCAAAATTTTTTGTTGATTTTGGAATTTTCTGAAACAATTTTAGGCAGAGATGAAAGGGGTTTATTGTAGGGATCTTCCGCTCTTCCCAAGTATCTTCCCGAAAGATGAAATGTAATGGAAGTATAATGTGACGGGACTCATTTGTTAGTGGCAGAATGGTCAGGATTCTTTGGTGGGTGGCATTGGTAGTTTAGTTGGGTGACCTCATGCTGCGGACAGAACTCAACCTTCGACCCATTATTATTCATTTCCCAACCATAGCAGGCTGGAATCATGGCGTCCAGCCTCCCTCCCTCCCTCCCTCTTCCTAACCTCTTCACGACACTCTCCATTTAAATCATTTTTATTCAGAATAAAAAAATGCTTCCTGAGAAGCGTCACGATGACTTCTGAACAGCGACACAATTTTATGGTGGTGGAGGATTTATGTCCTGTGACTTCAGCCTAAAACCTTCCTGCCCCTTGCCTTGTAATAAATCAAATTAATTCTCCAGGAGGATGAAGGTGATTGACTTCTTCTTGAAATTCTGAAATCATGGCGTAAATTCTGGGCATTTCAAGGCTTCTTACTGTTTGATTGATAAAGGAGTGATAATGGGGCTTTGCTTGATTCTAAGATCACGTAAGACAGGTTGACATGTGAGCTCAAGTGGGGCTCCTCGTTTATTCACCATTTTCACAATGGGAAGTAGTGGAAGAAAGTAAGCAGTGACATTCCTCCTTTACCTTTTCCAGGTGATTACTACTGGTCTTCCCATTGTTGTCTTCTGCTTAACTTAAGCTCAATTCTTCGGCCTTAACTTCTCAAGACATCATCCCCGCAACCAGAACCAATTAATAATCAGATCATGGAAAATACCAGGGTACTACTAATATGAAAATACGCTTTTTCTATACGTATTATGGAAATGTTCCCCATTATGAAGTTGACTTGACTCTTACTGTGTCAAAATCACAACTGACAGCTCATCCATTTCACGACGGAATAACAAATAGCAGTCTTTCTGACACAATTAAAAACTTGAACAAATTCAAGGAGCTTGACAAAGTGTTTTTTATTAAATTTCCAGAAAGATACACCTACGATTTCAACCTGTGTACTAACTAAGGGGTAATTTCCGCCAAATTTCCTTTCTTTTGGAAAATTTTGACCGGTTTTCCATTTCCGTTTTGGAAAATCCAGGCGTGAAAAAGGGAACGCCTCCTTGAAGAATTATGAAATGAAGGTTTCGTAACCCTTGTTTCCAAACTGAAATAATCCGTATTAACCATATCGTCTTCTTCATATTGCGTGTCGAAGGAAATTGAAGTTTCCAGGCGCCCTCAGAGTAATTTTTCTATTCGTTGTGGGTAAAAATGGAAGTTTGTAAGTGGTTTCTAATGTGTTGGGAGAAGTACGTTAAAAGAATCTCGGACTAATTACCGTTTTCATCTGTCATCATCAAGAGATCTCATCCCAGGTACCCTTGGAAAACACCCTGTACAAGCAACCCTTACCCAACATCCGACGGTGCAATGATGACAGGAATAGGTGCTGAATTGATGGAAATCGTAGGAAAACACATCCTACCCCCACAAATCAACATCACTCCCCTGCACCCAACGAACAACGAAAAATTAACCACGTTGATTCTAATAGAACCTCCGTTGATTATTTTTGGTAATAAAATACTTTAATCTGAATACCTAACGGCAGGTAAGGTCTTGCTAAACTCATCCATAAATACTAAACTAAGAATGTGATGCAAAATTCATAAATTATGAACTGGGTTACGAAATGGTTATTTGACCTCTTACCGGCTCAGCCCCCACGAAATCGTTGTGTTATAATTAATCCTTCTTGAAAGGAAATGAATGGAGGAGGCACGGCCTTTCTTTTCAGATGAGAAGTTGAAAATTACAGGGCCCTGGCAATTTATCGTATCCAGCAGGACACGCCCCTTCATTCTCATCATCATCAACCGTCCAGCTTACCGTTTTCTCATCCCTTTTAGTTCAATGCTTTGGGTGCTAACAGTTTCTGCGTGGTGGGTCCACTCGGGAAAAGGCAATTTTTAATTAATAATGCAACTCTTTTGGGGATGATTGTCAATTAAAGTAAGTTTCAACTTTATTATGTGGCTGGAGTGGGAAATCACTCAATTCCCAAGCCATGCCATTCGAATCGTTGCACCTTTTTCTATCGCAAAGGGCCAATGTTATTTTTCCTTGTTAGTTTCCCACCTTTCCCTGAATTTACGTTAGGCGTGAGCCTAACTGGGTGTTTACTTAAAGTGAAAGTGATACACGGGAAAGATAAGTGAGGAAATATTGGGTCCATTTCCAGCGGCAGCGATAAGCTCCTTGCTTCCAGGCCGCCGTTAGCGTAAAGCGTTTCAACTTTACACTCAATCGCACTCACCGTAAGTGGCTCCGACGCTTCGGCCTGATAAAAAGTCCAGGACTCAAGGATGATCCCCCAATTTTGAACAAAACTGAAAACTGTCCCTTTCACTTCATTCCACTTTCACAATCCGCAAGGCAGGATTTGGCTGCCGGTGAAACTAAATTGGCATTTCCACGTTTTGGTTCTTTCTGAATCAAATTAGGTGGGCTGTCCTTGTGGGTCTTTCCAAAGTGCTCAAAAACAATTGAAAAGCTTTTCAGATCACTTCATACTTGTCAGATCCAATTGATTTCGATTTATTTCAAAATTTAATGGAGTGAGGAGGTAGGTGCCCCTAACTTGTAGTAATTGACTCTTATTAATTAAATTCGGTAACTCCTAAACAGTTAATTAGACGTAAGTAGTCTTGTAACCCAAAACGATTTAACGATAATGGGAATGCAGGAACATGGACAAGTAACTCGTAACTTTAATTAATAATTAAATGTTAACATACAACGATTAAAGCAACACATTGGAAACTGTGTGGGCCCAGTGGGATATTGCAAAGAAGCTTCAAAACGGTGAAAGTGGATGATGAATTTAATACTTTGTGGTGTAGGGAAGAGAGTAAGTGGTAGGATGTTGAAACCCCTCCGAGGATTTCACACGGGAAACAGTTGGCGTGAGCCTTGTCAGAATGAACGCCGCGGCGGTGGGTAGTTGTGGACTATCTGCTCTGTATCCAAAGGAGGTACAGAATTGGGGCTTAATTAATACTTTGGAATGTAAATGAAGAGATAACTTTCCCATTGTTTCCTACATTTTGTTTTCATCTTTGAGGGAATCTGGTGATCCTGGACTCCTGTTCGAGGAAGAACGTGCCGAACTGGTATTGAGATTATTATGGTGATTAGGAATAGAATATGGTGAATATCTCTGGGGGTGGGATGAGCCAACGGGGGACGTGGCAGTCGCCGCTGCTGTCGTCGGGTAACCTGGGCGTGGGAACCTCATCCCAGGCTCCGGGCTCTGACTATTATTCGACGCCATTGTTGTCGTACAGGAATTGCTCCCGGAATTTGCAGCCGCTGAAATGGCAGCAGCCAATTGGGCGTGGTGGGCTAGGAGTGTGGGGGCGAGGGGACTCAGCCCATGCAGAGACGCCCACTGGGTCCAGAGCTGAATTGGCAACGGGACTTGTTGGGGATTCGGCGGTGGACCTCCATTGCGGTTTCCGTTATCCTGTGGGGACTGAAGTCGCTGATTCCCGATGCCCCCGTTGTTATTGGCCGCTGCAGCGGCTGCAGCGCTCATAGCGTACAACTGGGAAAGACTTCCGTTGATGGCTGCAGCGGTAGCAGCGGCATCCATCCGACTCGCATGGGAGAGGGAGTGGTGAACGTGCCCAGGGTGGAATGACCCCTGACCTGGTGGTGATCCAAAAGGGGATGGGAGATTACCTGGCATTCCCAAACCCATTGCCGCAGCCGCTGCAGCATTAATCCCCATGTTGTGCCCAGGGAATGGAGATCTGAATCCAAGTAATTGGGCTCTGGCCTGAAGAATTGCCTTTTCCTCAGAAGTAAGGGAGCTTGATGCCATTTCGAATTCAAAGGGACGCAATCCACCTGGACGATACTGCTGCTCAACCAACATCGTCTCCATTGTCTCCCTGGAATCATAAAGTTGCGCAGGTATAATAAAGTAATTAAAACTTCCAAGTCCAGTTTCCAACAACGGTTTATGCCACCAATTTAAGTTATACGACAACAGCAGCGCCTGAGCCGTCAATGCAAATTATCAAGTTGGATTTATTATAATGGGCCTGAAATCCAGGGAGCAGGGATAATTTCAACGTGATTGTTGTGCTGGAATTAGTATTCGGCTTGGTTCTTTCTGTTTTTCTGTCGAATTCACTTGTTTCATCACGCAACAGTAATGATTTCAATTTTATAAATCATTTTGGGAAAAGGCGCCATTGCCTCCATTTTAGTTTATCAACTCATCATCTCCTTTGTCTACGCTCTTCCGTCGGGCATAAAGTCTTTTCTACCTTGGTCCAATTAATTACACCTTTCCATCCCACATGCGAATCTAGATGAAAATGGAGGGATGAAATGGAAGAGGGGGCAACAGACTCTTGGTTCAGTTTTGACCTCAGTAGGATTCGATGCTTCAAGCCTCAAGTGCTCCCCCGTCAACAACGCAACGGGACAAAGGGGCATAAATTACAATTTCCACTTTCGCTGACTTGGAATTAAGAATGGGGTGACGAGAATGAAAAACGCAAAAGCTTTGGAGTGTTTTGACACCTTTGGCAACTTGTTATAATTTATCAATCAAATTTAGTTACGCACCTTGGAGCAATTAATTGTGAAACCTTTTTTGGAAGAAATCATGCCCACCTTAAAAGGGATGCAAAAACGCGAAGCTTACCTTTCAAATTCAGTTAGACGGCTCGAATCTCTGAACCCCTTTGCAAATGGATTGCTGTCAATTTTTAATTTTGTGATCTGAAAAAAAAAAACAAACCAGAAGTTTGAAAATTCCGATTAGAATTTCTAGATTTTTTTCAACTTATTCCAACATTTCACAAAACTAAGTTTAGACAAAAGCTCCATTCTTGCTTGCCGTGCATGAATTAATTTCGAGATCTTCCCAAGTCTTTCGGGGTGATAAATTAGAAAATGGTGGAAAGAAAAGAAGCCGGAGCGGAAGGAGTAAAATTCGGAGGAATGTGAATGTCATGAAGCCGAGGACGAAGGAAGGGAGGAGGGTTTAGTAATGCGTCCCGTTCCAGCCAGCATTTCCTTGATGAATTATGATCTCCGAGTCCCAAATGGTCCATGGAGTGTGAGGAGCTTGTTCGCAAGCCCTCTAGAGTTTGTATGTAATGCGGTTTTCAAGAAGATAATTGGGCCACCCGGGTAGGCTGACGATGATGAAGTGTGGAAGATCACCTTCCCTTGCCACTACCACCACCACCAAGTCCAACCCGCATTTTGCATGCTATCGCCTCTTTAAACCCACTTCATCTACTTCCTCACTTTCCAGTCAAGAAAAATTAAGGGAAACAAAAGGAAGTGTCATAAATCACGACACTTCGCCAACACCTTCCTCCCTGAAAGGACCTCCACCTCCTTCGATTTTACTCGAGTCAAAATGGCCGAACAATTAAAATGCCCTACACATACATCCTATAAATTTGAATCCCTGCTCTGGTTGGACGCTTTTACACTTTTCATTTTTGTACGTATAAAATGACGCTTAAAACCTCAGTTGGAAAGCAGACGATTTCGAAGTGTTCACATGTGCTTCCGGTGTATTTTTTTCTATGAGTATTGAAGAAGGCGGAAATTTGGGAAGTATCTGTTGCAATGGGACACTTTTCGGGGACACCCAGCAAGATGAGGTCGAAAAAGGGTTCCGCATGTGAATCTATTCCAAGTGAGTATAAAAAAACACGGTCCTAACGGTGCTTTCTTCGACGCTTGAAGAACAGTTAGCCTCATCTCGTAATCGTAATTGAGGATTTTACAACTAAAAGATGCACTTTATAAGATTTCGGAAAGATCCAAGATACAAATACAACTTGTCTTATAATTTGGGATGATCGGGAGGAAGTTTATTATTACAGAGGTCCATTAAGGACTCGTAAGCCCTTACACCGCCAGTACCCCGGCGCCCATCCATTGTTCTTCTTTCCAGTCATTAAAAGTAGGTTTTCATCCTTATGCCATCGTAAGTTGGGATGTTGTGAATGTGTTACATGATCCGATGAGACACATGCCATGCACCTTCTCGTTTTGGTCAAGAGGGTGTAATGACTCTTTTCCTTGTCGGCCGGGGCTTTCCTTCCCTTCCTTACATGATCTCGAACCCTATCACATCCCCGCATCACCTCCTATTAAACTGTTTAGTAGTACATGAAGTGTTGTGTCATTACGGACCCTGCCAGCACAACAAATATCACGCCAAGATTAGAATTAGGAAAAATAATGAGGGACTCAAATGATACTGATTAGGAGTCTTTTGCTGGGGAAAATGATGGTATTAGGCTAAGTAGATGATGGGATAAGGACTAGGACGGATACTTGCATGCATGCTAATGATTCCTCTTCTTATTGTTTCCCGGCCCTTCCTTCGATCCGTGGAGGGACTTCAGAAAGGGATCCCATGAACCATCAATCATGACATGACATGGACTCTGACCAACATTGAACATGGACAACAAAAGACCCTTCATGTTTACATAATGAGACACTTCAAGTACTCCAGCTACTCCAACTACTCCAACTGTCCAGTTCCAATTCCCAATCTAATTTTTGATGTTTTCATAAACTTACAGCCTTTTTTTTTCTTTTTTACAAAAGGGACTCGTGGATAAAATGGCATCCCACTCAACGCACATCAATTTAGCCATTATTTCCTAAAGTTCGGATGCAATTATCCCCTTCTCACACCCACTACCACTGAAGCGTTTGAATTGAAGAAAAGAAGGAAAAAACTTTCCTAAACACGCCACTTTAAGACTTTCTCCAACTTTCTCCAGTTTTTGGCTGAGCTTGTTTTCGTTTCGGAAGGCGTGACACTTGAACTTTATGGACTTTATTTCATCAACCAATGAGGAGCGTTAGGTTGGCTCTTTTCCTATGAGCTCCTAATTTAGCTCCTCATTTACAATTGATGAGTTTAGTTATGGAAAGTAGAGAGGGTGGGACTCGGTTCGAGGAGGAATTAATGAAATTGTAGCATAGGATGATGGACGTGTAGTATCATCCAATCAGCCATTTTGAATGTTCTGCATGTTATGCCGGGTTTCGTGCAAATATCCTTAATGGCCCCTTACACCCTTACTTTGCTCGAAAGTTAGCATGATTGCATGTTGGGACAA
>JAQIWD010001264.1:0-13306 GCA_034694825.1 Anurida granaria
AGGAGTGGAACTAATGAGGGAACCTCGCTGGTTTTAACCTTCTCAGTAGTTGGTTTATCACGTCCTAGCCGAAAAGGTATAAATGAATTTTATCCCATGGCGCCGCCATTTTGATTTTGCGCAGTTGCATTTTCAAAAAATTGGGTCCTACTTCTCATTTATGGAAAACAACGTAATACATTTTCAGGATGAACTTGGTTTGAAACGGAAAGGGAGAAAGTTCAGAAATTCAAAATAAAAAGCCAAAATGGGGGACCCTTGTCATAAAATCCATTGACTATGCGATTGTCATTGCAGACGAAGTAGTCAACGGATAGGTCTGAATCGAAGTGTAACACCCAGCGAGGTTCCCCGTGAGTCAGGTTAGAAGCTTTTTCTAACACTGTTCAACCAACCCTAAATTCAAGTGTTTTCCCAAATTTTTGGGTAAGGAGTGAAGCTGTTGCGAGAATTTTTAGAAACAAATGCAGTGTTAGAACTGGGAGAAAGTTTTCTTTCAATTTCTGGGCATTGGCGAAGTGTCGGAAAGTGTCATCGGTTGGCTCTTTTTGAGAGTTTTTTAAAAGGTTTTTGCCACTTGTCATATGCGATGGAACTTATCCCATCGTCATACTTGGCAAATCCTTCCCTTTGTGATTTTTTATCGTCGCCATCGAGATCTAACCTTCATTTTCGTCGCCCTGGGATGGGCCTTGATGTGGCAAATAATTAAATCAGAAATTTAAATGGAAAAGCTAAGCAGAGAGCCCGTGGGTCCCCTCGACTTCCTCTCTGATTGACTAAATTTAATTTTCCTCTCCAAGTGGGAAGGCGTTAACACTTTCCAGTTTGAAGAGAAAGGACTCCTGAATCTGGGTAGAAGAAGCTTCGATGAATGGATGTAGTTAATTGGATTTCTCCTTAAAACCACAACAGGAGGTAAAGTCCACTTCCACTTGGAAATTACTTTCTTCAAGAGTACGAAACTAAGTAGTTACCATAAATAAAAAAGGGGAAGTTAGGAGGAGGAATTCTAAAAAACGTTAAGCGTTTAGAATTCTTAACTTGGGATTGTTTACTTGAGAGTCTGCCAAGAGAGACTCGTCCTCAACAACTTTTCCTCCTTCTGCATAAATTTTAGTTATTCCTTTCAAGATCTCAAGAGAAAGAAGAAGAGGATGAGGAGGATGAAAGAAGAGATTTTAAGTCTGGAAGTGAAAGCGACAAAATTCCTTTCCAGTCCTTAACTCACCTTGCACTCGTTCCAGTAGTCATCTTTCCAAGTTTCTCCAAGCGGACCGCGTCCCGTCTTCAGAGATACAAAGACTCGAGGATCCTCTTCTCGCACGTAATCAGCTCCATGGAGTTGATCTTTTACTACATCAATCACATCTGCCAACAGAGAAGGAGGATTAAATTAAACTCGTGTTTTATAAGGGGGAATCCACAACTAAAAACCCAAAATATAAAGATTTGACGATTTTAGTTAAATCCATTGTTAGCATGCATAGATTTGTATTGTTATTCCTATTGTAATGTGATTAGGCTCATGGATCAACTAAACGGAACGGCAACGGAACGGACTTCCCCCTCTAATAAACTTTCTCCCAAAATCTCCTCCAATATTTTGAAAAAGTAAGTAAACCATAAACCCATTTTTAGTTTTTGGCTTTTAGAGCCTTTTAGCGTGCATTTAATAAGAAAAGAGGGATGAAATTCTGTCTAGAATGTGGTGTCGAGTAAGTAAAAATTGCTCACCAACACCACGATTTCGTAGATCCGATCCCGTAAGTTTGAATACATTATCTTGCTGACCCACGTCATCGCAGTAGTAAGTTTCAATTTCAAGAGAGAATCTCTGGACGAATGGACACGTGTATCTTGTACGAGTGTAGGGATATGCATTCCAGGCTTCTTCCTCTACCGTCAAAGCCGACTTGGGAAGTAAGCCCTTGAACCAACTCGGTAAATGACTCCCGATGTGGTAAATCTTGTGAGTAAACTGACCCTGTCCATCGGGACCGGGACCATCCGTGTAAGGCTCATTGACCAAAATCTCCACTCCGCTTCCAGCACCTTTCGTTTCATCTCGGCTCTTTTTCTAAAAAAAAGTGAAAGGATAAGTGAGACTGAGGAAACCATTAGTTAATGAGCCATAAAGTTTCTAGCAAGTGATTTTCACACTAGAAAACTGTCATTTCGGGAAAGAAGAAGAAACTCAGAGAGAAATAATTAATTGAGCAGAAAAGGGAGGAAAAAACTTTGGTGGGAGTCGGTAACTGTGTCAACAATTCGTAGAAAGGGAAAAGCAATTAGTCCTCCCAAAATACTAGAAAGGGAAAGAGGTCGTATAGTTTACTAGGTGAAAATTGAGTTATAATTAAACTGGAATTGAGTAAGAGTTGTTTAGTTTGGAAGCATAAACTTACAGCAATCATGTAGAGCTGAGCAATGCGATACTCTTCGACGGTGAGAGGAAGGGGAATTCTGTATTCCTTGATAAGCATTTCTTGGCTTTCTTTGTTCTTCGCATTCGGTGGTACTTGTTAATTTTTCTATCGAAATGTTTACCACCTCAGGACGTTGATTGGCTTCTCACCTCGTCGAATACGTACGATTGGTGTTTTGAAGGAAAAACTTTTGGAAAGAGGAGAATTCCACTAAGTTTGGCACTTTCCTTCCTTTGGCAATGGTATCAAGTAAGGAGAAGAATCTCCTTCAGTAATGATAATGATGAAGAAACGAGGAAATTCAGTGAGGAACAACACAACTTGCACTCCGATGAGCAGGAACAGGTCTTTCGTCTCTTCGGTGCTGACTCTGAAATTGTAAAAGAACGGGTAAGAACCGTGTCCACTGTTATACAGAGAAGAGAGAAAGTGGGAAATCCTGGAGAAAGGAAAACAAGTAGACCTCTCTCCCTTCCGTTTCCAGAGGGAATGTGAGATAGCGAGGACAAGAGCGGGGAAGAGCACGGGGAAAGGGCTACAGAGGCCGAATCTTTGCTTACACCCCCGAGAATCCCCGAAGAACCCCACTTGCCCTTAAAGCTTTCACTCCTCTGTCCCACTTATGAGCCACCAATGTGTCTCTTTCTCAGATTCCCATCATCCTCAAGTCAAACGTGTCTCTTCATGTTACAATCTCCTCTCGCAATGCGTCTCCTGCATATTAATCTATTCTCATATTCTCACAATGAGCAAATAAATGCCCTGCTCGCTCGATGCAATATTGAAACTTATGAAGAGGAAGAAAGGAAATGATAAAAGATAAGTGCAAATTACTTCTGAATTGTGATCTGCGAGGACACAAGGAGCATTGCATGAGAAAGGGAGTCTGTAATCTTCTTGCCCGCCTAGTCTCCCCAAGTGCTTTACACTGACTGTGCGCAGATGATGAGTGCCTCTTAACATTTCGCTTCCCGACTTACGTCATAAAATAAAAGTGGAATGGAACTCTAAAAAGTGCCTGTTGCCCTTTACAACTTTTTACCTTCTATATCTCGTTATATGCTGCTGGTATTCCGTCTTGACATTCAGAATCCCTCCATGCTGATCCAGTTGTCAGTGAGCACAGTATTTATTTTTTGTCAATTGCAAGGGTAACGTTTCCTCCAGGAATTTAACCGCAATGGAAGGTCCTTGTTGGCGTGTCACGCAATAAAATATTGCCACTCCCCCCAAAAAAAGAATTGTCGCCTGCATACATCAAAAAATTATTTAGAAGGAATGCATATACATAATGCATCCGAAACTTATGATTGGTTCCTTGTCAACTACGGCCGAATTCAGCGCTGCTTCTTACCTTTCTGATTGGGTCGAAAGAACTTGACAGAGAGGAATACTAGTGTGGAATTCTAGACAAAGAATACATGTAAAAGATGTTATCAATTACGTTATTAATTATCGAGAAGAGTTAAAATTTCACAACACCTTACCTTAAACGAATGAAGTGAAGTGATGGAGCGGATGAGGATGGGAGGAGTGGGGACTCAGTGGTTGACAAATACACTTTGAAAATGATCATAATAGTCAATAAATTAATAGAATTCGTCCATAAATTAACAGCATGAATTCAATTGACGTATAAGAAGGTAAAAGTAGGGACGATAAAGGGGAAAAAGGAAATGAACAAAACTGACACTGACTGCTGAAGTGTAAATTTGAAATCACTTTACCACATTCCCGCTCCTTTCCAGTCGGAATCGCAACTTGCCCCAACGGGATTCCACATGATCACACAGAAATTTCATTCACCAGTGTTCATAAAAATTTCACTCGTGTTCACACACAGTTTTAATTCACGATTGTTAAGTTTGCCAAATTACCAGTTACCAATTTCCACTCGGAATATTCCAGAAATTAATCAACGCGGTTTTATTCTCACGAAAATTGTAAGAAATCGTTTTATTAGCTTTATCTGAACATTAAAATCTCACAAAAATGACTAAATTCTTACTGCAGCATCTTGAGTTTATTAACTTCCAAATGCATGCAACTATTGCTAGATACGTTCAACGCTTCTTTTAACTTTAATTTGACCCCAACTTTAAAAAAAAAGTCGACAAACTTTATAAGAAAGTGGAAAAATATTTCCGGAAATTTCTAGTTTTCTGTGAACCGGGCATACCATTTGAGCCATAATTCTTAAAATTCCAAAAATGAGTCTTAAAAAAGCTTCCTTTTCTTTTCTTAACTCAAACCCTGGTGGTAACCATGCATGCATTCAAACGGGTTCAAACGCAGGTAAAATGAAACTTTAGAATTCGATCACACAGGTGACAAGAATTCTTTTTTCCATATCAAGATACGGAGGATTTGTGCTATAGAAATTAGAAATTGTGAAATTAAAAATCCCAGGTATAAAATCAAAATCACACGAAAAACTGGCAACCTTGGATTCTAAAATCACGTCTTGTCAGTAGTTTTTCTGCTTGATGGCTCATAAATGTTGCAGATATGATTAAATCCTAAAGTCAAGAGATTCTGTTAACCTTTAATTGCCTCACTTGACACTTCATACATTCTACTTTCATATCAACCTTGGGTTCACCTCTCCTAAGCCTCCTCAGGATAAACCCACGACGCCGACAAATCGAGGGCTGCGTCCGTATGAGTCGCGGAGCCCCTCATATATGCTTCCACATGTTGCTCGAATGTCCTTTTAAAACAGGTCAGGTCAGTTAGTATTAATAACTAGAACTCCGACGAAATAAACTCACGACAGACGGAAAATGGAAATATTAGTGCACTTAATATTTAATATCTTAGAGCCTTTGGTCAATTTGGTAAACTGTTACCGTACGAATAAACTGATTAGGAAGGTTCACTTGCACGTATCTTTGCAGATATTTGGCATTAAATATTCATCACTTCCATCACAACAGTCACAAATCATGTCATTCACCCTCGAAGAAGGAATGTACTCTGCAAGTAATAAGAAAATAAGTGTGAATTGATTTGTTTAGAAAAACGTAGTGCACAGAAGTGTAAATACGTATAATGCCAAACCTGCGTAAAGTTTAGATGACTTAGTGCAGTAGAAACGTCCGTTCATACAAGCAGAAGTACTTGGCTCATCTGACCCGTCAACGGGACAATCACAATAATCGTCGTTCACTTTGGCCCAACTGATTTTACGACTCTTTGAGGATAAACAGGAAAACTTTGTGACTTGCTTGTTATAATATTTTTGATATTCTGGAGCAACTCCCATAATAAACCCCGACAGCGGTTTTCCAATGCCACCAAAGGCGACGGGGAGCGGTGGAGGAACTTTCACGACTTCTAGGAAGACGCCCTTCTTGGGAACCACTGGCTCTCGAGCAGCTTTGACTGGGATTTCTTTCTTGGGTAAATGCTGACGTAGATATGCTGCTGATTCCTCGGATTGAAATTCGTCTAGGGTGACAGAGTAGAGGACTTGGTAAGTGATGAAGAGGACGGAGATTGTAAAGAGTAGAACAAGGACAAGCTTCAATTTCCCTTTGATTCTCCAACGAAGTGAAAAATTCTTCATGTCAACGACAGTAGTAGTCGCGTCCACCTGGTTCCGTTCGCGATCGTTGTCGATTCTCTGCTTCTGTTTGCTATCCTCCGATCCGTCTTCTAGATAAAATGGACCAGAAAGGGTCTTCTCCATGCAACAACCAAGAGCCCTATACCAGCTGTGTGACCATTAAAAACAAATTTAAATTAGCAAAGCACTTGGAAGAGATTTTGAGCAAAATTGAACAACAGTGCTGGACCGGTGTCAATTAAACCATGTCTCCCATATAGAGTGTCTGATTTTAATTACCTGTAAACCTTAGCCTAATCAATGGAAATCTACAAAACTATTTCCACGCATGCATTAACCTCTTGCTAGTCAGCCATATCAGTCATTGCCTGCTTCAAAACTTTACCAGCGATTTTTCAAATGTTTCCTGAAGGCCTGTCCGACTCCTCTGTTCCCACTTTAAAAAAAAACCACTTTTGATTACTATTGATAAAGTGGCAGATACTAAAGTTTACTAGCAGGGTCTCTGGTTAGTTGAATTGTTTAGAGTATCTCCTCCTAAATGATACCCAAAACGTTTGAATTTATCTAGTAGGAGGGGCACAGGGGGCAATTTATTTTTAACCAAAAAAAGGAAATTTCCTTTAGGAGCACTAATTTTTAGAGTTTGGGGAGTAAAATTTTTGGACGCTGCTCCTGTTCCTCAACGCAATTATGAGCTTTCTTTTTTGTTTGAGCAGTGACCCTCAGTCCATGGACTTTAGCGTCCGACAAGGTAGATTTTGGCAGTCTCAGTTGCTGAGCTACCAGTCTCATTGAAATTTTTGGCTTCTTTTTCAATGGGATTTTAACCCGTCCAATGTTTTGTGCGATGATACAACGGGTGTACAACCTGGAATACTTTTAAAATTAGCACTACCAGATTCTTCACGTCCTCTAATAATTAAACAATAAACCACGTTTCAATTGTTCCATTTAGTAACAATCTGATCAACTGTATTCTTCTTACCGGAATTATGTTAGTTTTTATAGTAGTGAATAACGGGGAAAAGAAAAGTATTGTTTAATTTCCTCTCCACGACGATTGGTCGAATTAATTAATTTGATTAACTTTCAAAAAATGTAAACAACAATCCACACACCGGGCTTTGATTTAAAAAATTCCCAACGTTTACACGGTCGGCCCACACAGATGGCGCTCAAGTTTGACCGCTCGCTCTACTTATGAGAGACATGGTTTTATAACTCATAACGTTTCCACTTTTCCGTCTTCCGGACAATAAATGAATGCATGACAAGATACAAGAATGCAAGAATGAGTAACCTAGATGTTCGTTGTTGGACGTTGGACCAGTATGTCAGTCAACGAAATACAAAACGCGGTAATCACCACACCGGACTAGAAGGTTGTTGAATCCCTTTCCAACAGAAGTCTCCATATTGTCATCCTAAGTCCCAAGTACCCACTTCCGCAATTAACATTAGAAACTCCCTTACGACCAAAAATGAACCCCAGCCCCGTTTCTCTTTGACGCATCACTTGACCCTACCGTTTCCTTGAAGTGATTCATCTGATGATAACCTCCAAGCCTCCAGTTTAACTTTACAAGGTTTCCTAATCTTAATTCTTCCATAACGCAGCGTAACTGCTCTACTTGAGACGTCATGCCAAGTTAATTGAAGGAAACAGGGGGTAGTTGGGATGATGATTTAATAAGATTTCCGATCTTCCCCATTGAGGAGGAGAGGGATGAAGGAACAAGTTTCCCACCGTGTGTGTCCTTGCCTTTTTATCCAAAAACACAAACATCTTCTTCTTATGAAGATGCAGCTGCAAACAAACCCCAGGATAAGACGGCTGCTTCGGGCTTTTAAACCTCACCTAACCTTAATAATTCCCAATGCCAAGCCTTGTCTTCCAAGACCAACTGTACACCACTACCGTCCATATGTGTACCCACCATCTGTTGTTCCTTCTTTATATGGACATGACACTCTGAGACAGGGCCAGCAGTCCTAGTCCTATTTTACACGTACAATCATCTTCCTTTCTGCCAGCATTTATTTCTGAAAAACTTTGAACAATTTTGGCCAAGTTTTAGAAGCTTTTTGATTAGTGGAGTGACGTAACTGGGGGACCCCGTTCAAGGGGGAAGGGAACCAGAAAGTGCCTTCTTGAGTCAAGTGTCATAATTGTTTGACACTTTTCTGGAAGTCGGAAGTGGATTTCAGCGTCTCTTGAACAAGTTGATGGAGTGAAAGTGGGACATCTACCGTAAGAGAGTGAATGCACTTTTGGCAACATTGGCTGCGGTTAGTTCCATTCTACTTTCACTTAAGCGCTCTGCCATAGCAATTCTAACGCTTCGGGCCCACTTCAACGCTTTCTCCAGCGCCTATCCTTCCAGGTATACTAACCAGTCCAGTATCTCAGGGTATCGGGTATCCTCCAGCCAGTTCCTGTCCTTACCATCGAAATATCCCAATTGACGCCAGTCGACACCCCAGCCTCGAGAGTACTTATGCAAATTACACAATTCAACAGAGATTTATTTTGGAGAAACTTTCTTTTCCAGCGAACAAACTTTCCTCGCTTCACAAAATGGGACTCATGAATTTAACTCTGGACAGGGCGCACTTCATTTCCAGTGACGCCAAGCCCTATCCCCTGTCCAATTCCCTTTCAACCTTTCTCCGATTACATTCGGGTGATAAGCTGGAGAAAGGAAGCAGTGACCCATTTCATGAGAATAGCTTTGAACTTTACATCTCCCGTGTTAAATCCTTTCGTTTGCACATCCTCGGCCAGCGTGGTGTTTTACTGGAACAATCCAGGTTCCGATTCCAGAATACCTCATTAACTTTTTACGAGGCCATGGTGGAGATGATTAATTCACCACTACCCCATAAATTAATAGAATAGAAGCGTTTCCACATTTAACACACTTGCGGCCCCGGTTTCCTTTCCCTAATACCCTTATTCCCTGAGTTTTATTCAAAGGATATTCGTAGGCTTACCAACTCCCCCAACCACCACCTCCGCCGCCGTTCCCTTACCGCGGGATCAACCTTTCCCTGTCAATAGAAGGTGCGGTGGGATCTGAATCCAGGAGTGTTCTGGAGGGTAGAAATACTCCAGGAAAGAACATTTCTCTCTTCCTAGTTAAAAGGGATGTGAAAGCTTGAGCCTGATTTTAGTATGGACGAAGACGAGAGGCAAAGCAGATCCTCCCTCGTAAAGTCCTCCTCCTTTGATCTTAGCCATGGAAGGGAAGACTTTCATTCAGTGCGTGGGAGATAGGGTGACAGGCATCCGGTTTTTCTAAAACCCCGAGCAAAGCCGAAGTTCCCAGTTTAGTCGGGAAGATTGTTTTCTTCTGGTGTTGCTAGACGAGAGTGTTCCAACTTTCCCTGCTACTGCGGCAGTATTCCAGCATTCCTTCAGTCCAATTCCACCACCACCAACGCACCAAAGAGAAAGTTTAGGAAGAAGCATATTCATTTTTATCACTCCGGGGATATCCTTCCAGGGATAACCAAGAGGTAACCTTTTTTTCAAGCTGGTCTTCCACCGGGGTCCGACAAAGGTAGTACCAGTGTACGTTTTGGTAAACCGAAAATGGGGAACCCGGGTAACATTACAAGGGAGAAAGCTTCCCGACTTCGGGTATTCTCGGACAAAAGAATTCGGCAATTCTTCCCCTTGCCTTCCTTCTTTCTCCCATAGTTTTTCTTCGATAATTTCGGATTCTGTTCTTCCCCTCCGTTATCCGTTGGGCGAGTGAAGTAGAGGCTGGATTCAGACGCTTTTAAATTATGCCCTCTGCTTTTATTCCCATTGCTTTCCCGTGCAGTGGGAAAGAAACTACCGTTGGGTATTCCCCTCATTGGTTCTCCTTATCTCCAAATTTGAAATTCCATTGGAAGAAAGTCCTTCTGATGAGATTTGGAAATTGATGACTTGAGCATTTGGGGGGAAATGAACTACTCCGTATACCTAATCCCATCCCTGGAAATCCGAAGCATAAATTGCAACCTTTCCCTTTTCTTGAACTCCTTAGTTCTATCGCTGGTAGCTTCTAGGACCATTCCTGGAGAAAGCTGGAGAAAGCGGGGGGAAGAGGCGGAAAAAAACTGTCGCCTTTCTAATCCCTCCATTTTTCAACCAAAATAAACAACTTCCTCTAAGGTTGTCAAAATGTTGTCACATTTCTTCTCCTGTCACAATCCCCCTTTAAATTAAACTCTGAGGCAGAGATGGACGACTTTTAGGGCGAAATTGCATATTTTCCTTGCCAAGAACAAAAACTAGGCGACCCCCTTCCAAAAGGAAGGCAGAGGATGGGATAAAGTAGAAAAGTTTGATCGGGTAGGAAGCATTTGATGGTGAAAGTTTTGGGGGTAGGGAGTGTACGCTCGTTTCCTTTCTCCCGTGATGGTATTTCGACCGTCGGGTTCCCATTCCACTGTTACCCGAATCCAACCCACCGCCGCCGTAGCCGTCCTGGGGAAACCCTTGGAAAGTATCCTGCTGGATTCCAGTGTCTCTGGAGACATGCTTCTCCTCGGTGGTGGCGGTGGTGATTAGTGGTCGAGTCGAGTGACAGTGGTGGTGGAGTGGCCAGACTTGGACCAAACCCTTGTAGGATGGACACTATTCCAGATCCAGGCCACGTGGAGTGAAATTAACTTTCTCCCTTGAATATTACGCTGCCGCTGTCCCGTTTGTGTGGTTTTGACTGCGACAAAATCAGGGGCTTGGGCTGGGTGCTTAAAATCCCCTTTGAAAGTCTTTTCCATTTCAATCAAATAAATTGGTCTACAACTTCCGCTTCACGCGACTCAGCACTCTCCTTCCGCCCATCTTCTTCTTCTGTGAATCTATTGATTCAGCTTTATATCCTCTCAGCCAGCACATTCCCTTATCATTCCAACAGGACTAGTACGCTAGGAGTTCATTCTGTTGATTTTGTTGTAGTTGCTGAAGCATGGAGGACATCCCAGCAACGCCTCTACAATACTATCAGCAGCCCAACGGAAGTCACTAGACGACGCATCGAACCCCAAGTACTTCAACTTAAATTAGTTTTCTGGAACTTGGCAAAGCTGAGACTGAGGTGGTGGTGGTGGCTTCGGGAAATGATATTCCAAACTTTGGTGGATGGCTTCGCTGGTCTGTAATCTCGAAAAATCCGAGTTACTCAATCCTGCTGGAAAAAAAATCCTGGAAAAAAGTTGAAGGGAAAAAGAATGATGGTAGACGTAGACGAGTGAGTGAAAACAGTTTGGAAAAATTGAAGAACTCTTCCTGCCTGTGTCAAAAGTCAAGTGGGAGAGGATGCAGATGTTAATATTTCTTACAACACTTCTTTCATTCCTGGCAGAAGGTAAGTTCGGGTCTCACAAATTCAGTTTTCTTGAAACTAAACACGAAGCTTCCCACATGGAAGGCTCTCCTGGAAATGCTTTGTTTAATTATGGACCAAGGAACTCGTCCACCCAAACCAAAAATCCTTTACACAATTTCATCTTTCACAATTTCCTGGAAAGGTAAATTCGTTGGCCCACGCCCTTCCCATTGGATTAAATTCACACAAAATCCAATTTACTTTGATGTAAACCCATATTTTCATCTTAAAGTTCTATAGACAGCGTCTGGAAAAGTCTTCCGCTGCTGGAAACAAGGAGGAGCTACTCCTGCTGCCAACATTTATTATCCCTTTCCTCCCTAACTAATGGATCTTCCAGAATATCAAATTAAAAGAAGAGCAAGTTTTACTTGTCAAAAGTTGTTGATTTAAGGGACCAAGAGTTCAGAAAAACCCTCCGCTCTTTTACAATATGGCGGCACGACGCCCTGTTTCCAAGTCTGAAAGGCTTCTGTTCTTAACTTGTGCTCCAGTAGCACGGAAGTGCTAAAAGGAAAGTTGAGTTCCATTGTTGTCCCACTTGTTCGTAGCACTGGAGAAACTGGATAAACTTACTTTTTCTTTCCAATTCTGCCTGGATGTCTTAGATTTCCCATTTTAATCCAATCCAGGAAGCGGAGATTGGGCGTAATTATTCCCTATTTCCGTTCCTTTAAACTTTCACCCCAAACTTCCGCCCCTCGGCATTATCGCAGAGCCCTTTGGAATTCCCCTGGAGAATTGAAAGTGTCAACTGATTTCGGTGGCACTAAGACTAAAATCGGAACTTTCCTTTGAAAAGTCTTGACGTGTTGGGCGGCGTTTGGCATTACATGGGAAACCTTTCCACGGTCCCAGAAAACTTTGTTCGAAAATGTTTTCTCGTGTTCATTAATAATGGAAGTTTCTATTCTAGAGGGGACATGTCTAAAACAGGGAATGGAGGTTAACCTTAGAACCCACAGAGCCCAGCAAACAACCAATTACACTTTTTTAGTCCCACATTAAAGCGATTTAAAAAGTTGTGGCCCTTTCGGCTTAACACGGCATGGAAGAGAAATTGACTGGCTGAATGGCTGAAAAATGGACTTGTCAAAATGACGTAGGAAGTCATTTAGAATCAAAACTAGGCGAATAATCTAGACGTATTTTTAGCCCCATTGTTTTCCCGGCCCCTGAACCGGAACGCATGTTAGACGTAAATCCATTCGGGAATGTTATCTAATTAAGCCGTTTTCCCCAATAGGTACCCCGTACGGGAAACGGAGTGAGAATATGTTCCTAGGAGAAAGGAGCGGTGGGGGCCAAGACGAAGAAAGCGTTTTAGTCCTTGCGGATTTGGGTACGAATCATTCCCTTCCGTGCGGGCAGGGGCAGGACCCCCTCACTTCAAATCGACCTGTCATGTGGAGACGACAGGTAATGCCATGAAATCGGACACTTGAAATACTAAGAGCACACAAACTATGAGTGGTTTAGGCTTGTGGGGAAAGGCAAATAGGAATGGCAGTCCGAGCCACGTCTGCTGCTGATCGCCAGGATGTCCCTTAATCCAATTGGTTTAAATTCCAGGCATACGGTTTTGCTCCAAATACAATTGTACAACCCGACGGAAGTTTATTCTTCAACGGTCTCCAAGAATCCAATTCTGGTCTTTACTCTTGTCAATTTGAGGAATCCTATACGCAGAATAGCGGTGAAAGTAGGAGGTCTGACGACGGAACGATGCAGCGTGACAAGAAAGGGAATCCAGTCCAGCCATACCTTACCAAGACTTGGTTTCAATTAAAAGTCAGAAGTAAGAGTTATCTTCCTTTTATCCAGGAGGACTTTTTCCAGGCCTCTATTATGGCAAAGTACCCACCAACTTTTACCATTATTTAAACTTTCCTTCATTTCTCATCCCTCCAGCTCCGCCTTTT
>JAQIWD010001265.1:0-13296 GCA_034694825.1 Anurida granaria
TATGACTTAATTGTTAATGATCCTCCTACGCTGCCATTCCAGAGCACACTACTGGGGTCCAATCCAGATTTTTAAATCATCCGTCATCATGCTCATCTCCCGTGTCAACCAACCAACCCCGCTTATCACCAACTACTAAAACTACCAGACCTGTTTGGTGTCAGAAGACAATGGGCATCCAGTAGCAGATAACGACGGAAAAATTTCTAGCCAACACCCGAAGTAGCAGTCCCTCTATCCGTCATAATCACGTTCGTTGACATCAAACGCTCAAATTCTGATAATTAAGCACTTGTATCTGATATAGTCAATTCGCCCCATTTTTGATGACGGGGGTATTATGTGTTCCAATTGAGTCAAATGACGCCCTGGCACATCTGCCTGGTTCTTGTTTGGAGTTGGATAACCTTGGCCTAACGAAGATCTTCCGATTGCTACCAATAGGATCTATAAAGAAGGTCATGGGGAAATAAGAGCATCAACCACACTCTTTAAACTATGTCGTGTAAGTTATTTGCCAAAGCATTGGAGACTCAACATGCACTGCGTCGCATAGATTTATTTATACCACAACCTTCGCACGCGCGACTTGGAGCGTAGGCAGTTAGATAACAATTGATAGTTGCACTAAATCTTCATTCATAAACATTTCTCCGAAAGAATTACACACATTACTTATCACCAGTTCTTTAAAAATTGTGAATGAAAAATGGAACCACTGGAACCAATCGCCCCTCATGTAGGTCAACCCTCTCTGAGTTCTAGCAGCATTAGGTAAGAACTTGAAAATTGTACAACTTTTGCAAAGTTTATAGATCAAATGGAAAGTAGGTCCAATTAGGGTGCTTGAAAGATCTCCTAGCTAGTACAGCAGATAAGACGGAAATCTTTTCATTAACAACTTTTAGTTGACAATTTCAATTATTTTGTACTAGAAATCATTCGGTCGAAGGGCAGTTGCGTCGTTAGCGTCAATAATGAATTTTGCACAATCAATCATCTCTCGCAGAGACGTTAGCAGTGCTTAATGGAGAAGTTCTTATATCTCCTTCTTACGAAACTTTTCTTGCTGGATAGGATGGAGAATAAAATAAAAATATTTGTGAAGAAGTTGGACAAAATTTATGTTCAAACTTTTGGTTCTTGTCCCATGTCCCTGCTCGCTCGGCCGCCGATGATGGTGATGAGCATCTGGTGAAAGTCAGTTGCTTTCTTATGAGAATTAATTCCAGGAGGAGCGGAATCTGCTGGTGAAAGTGGTTCCAGGATTAATATGCCAATTAATTCCCTTTTTTGCTTCTAAACAGTTGTCCTTGTCTCAGACATCCTAGTAGTCCGAATGAAGAAGACTTTCTACTCGGGGAAAGCATCCCACCACTCAACCTCAAGCTTCTTAGATGTTCCATCTGTCACAAATGTACGTTGAACCACCGGAAAAAGCAAAACAGGCGTCTCCTCTCCCTTAAAAACAGCAATCAATAATTAGTACTTTCGGGTCCTGCCTGATTAGATTAACATGGAAAATAATTATTTTTGCTTTCCACTTCCCTCTTAACCCTTTTCCTCCTTTTAGCAAACTCAAATGTGCCTTGGAGGCAATTTTTGGCAAAAATGCTTATTAAGAAACCCGGATATTAATTTACTTTAGGGACTTATGCTCTCCGCGTTCTCCTTTCCGATTCGGAGAGGAGAAACACCCCAGCTTTCCTTTCCTCCTTTTATTGGGCTAAATTGGAAATTAAGCAAACTGATTCCGTTTTCCGTTGGTTTTCCAACGGCTTTTTCCTCCTCTCACTCCCTTCCAGAAAATTTCCAACAAATGAGACTAATTAAAAAGTTCAAAGAATTTTTGGATTCTGAGGCAGGGGTCTATTGGCGGAAGATGGAAATTTACTTTCTCTCCAAGCAACGCTACGTAGGACGCCGACGGAAGGAGAAAGCGACGACGGATGGCAAGAGGTAACCTGATGATCACCAACAAATAACAAATTACAAATACTAATTAACAGTTTCTTCCAACTAATGGAATTTTCCATTTCCTAATATTGTGAAAGGTGGTGAGTAGGCAGGAGCGCCAGGCTCTCTTCGTTCTATCCCAAATAGTTCACAATGAGGACGAAGGAGATCCGCTAGACGCTCTCGAATTCTCCCTTCCACCAATTACAGACCTCGCTAAGATTCTCTGGACCAATGGGGAGGCTGTGGGATTCTACAGCGCAAAACCCAAAGGTAAACCATGAAGTTCCTAGAAGACTTCCAGCAAAAATCACGGTGTAGTTTTGAGTTGCAGGGACCTTCGACCCTGAGACAATGAGTTCCTATGTCATGCCCACCCTGGACACAATCTTCATCCGTCAGAGCCATCGGGGACGAGGATTTGGAGTGAAGGCTTTGGAGGACCTCCGGGACGAATTTCCTTGTCAGAAGATTGGGTTCAGTTATCCACTCACCCCCTCAATGCGCCAAGGTAAGGTGCAAGGGCATCCCCCTGACCTTTACCGCTTCCTGGCAGGTTCTTCGGTTCGGTAGGAATTTGAGTGCAGAGGGATGAATGGGACGGAAGTGTTTCTCATCCAACTAGTAAAGGAAGAAGGAAATCCCAGGGCACAAAAGGGGAAAGAGTACACGGTGGTGGATCTGACAAGA
This sequence comes from Anurida granaria, assembly GCA_034694825.1. NCBI lineage: Eukaryota > Metazoa > Arthropoda > Collembola > Poduromorpha > Neanuridae > Anurida > Anurida granaria. Next base: position 2,647 of record JAQIWD010001265.1, read on the forward strand.
GACAAGAAGTGATCCTTGTTTCCCATTTCTTCCCATCAGGCAGAAGACGGGGAAAGAGAAAGTGAAGTGACAGGAGAAAACTTTCTTTCCTTGCCCCATTCAACTTAACTCCTTTTCCCATTCCGTTAAAACAAAGAAGAAGAACAAGTAGAGATGAGAGACACTTTCTTCTGTTTTACCCCCATATCCCCCAGTAGTTTCCATTGGGGGAAAACGAGTCCATTGTTTCAAACGACGACAGTTGGCAGGTGGGATTGAGATCTCATGTCAAAATCACATCAGACGCCAGTTTCAAAATCCATCCCCTTCCCCTTCCGTCCGTCCGTCCGATAAGTTGAAGGATCCTAAACAGAATTTAGAATAAGCATGCAATGCTCATAATAATCTCTTTCTGAAATAGTGTTATGGAAGCATTTGAAGGAGACGGGCAAGGATAGACCACTCTTCTGGGAAACTACTGGGGATGTTTATGGAACTGCTCGCAACGTCTGGCTGACGCTGCAACGAGAAAAAAAAACAATAAAGATCTTAAATAAATTATGAACTTTACTCCAAAACTATTCCCATCTCCAATGTATCCTAAATAATTGATCATGTTTAGCCTTTTCCGTTCCCAGACGTTTCTAATTTCCTCCCTCTTTTGTATCCATCACCGACACCTTGGCATCTTTCTCCTCCTCCTCTCCCGCGACGTCGTCGGCAGATGGAGTCTCAGCAAATGTGACCTGCAACAAAATTGGTATTAGCAACACCACTTGCTCTTATTCAATTGGTGCCATACCATTTGGTCAGAACAAAAAAATCAGACAAAACTAGTAAAGAGTGGATTAGAAACTTCAATGGCAGGCACCATTACGTCAGAAGATCAGGAAATCAAATTTTGTCTACGCTCATGCTTTTCGGGCTTTGGTGCAATTAACTTTGCTGTCCCAATGCCATGCGCTGATTCACCTGATTAGGAAGTAATCTTACCTGAGGAAGAGTGGCGTCGTCAAGCATGGGCATTATTTCGACGTCGACGTTGTCTCCATTTTCATTACTTGAAGGCTGTGAACTTGATTTTCGTACTGTCTCAAAATCCAGATCCACAAGAAGTTCCAAATTAGATTCCTTCTTCTCTTCTACTACTTCCTCCTCAGTAGAAGAGTCCGCAGAGGATGAAGATGAGTCCTCATCAGAATCTTCAGAGGAAGATGCAGTCCCGGATTCAGAGCCCCCACCGCTTCCACTTGAGAGTCCATCCTTGTATCGGACTACTTTACGATCTCGGGCTTTCGGTGGCTGGATTTTATTCGAGACTTTCTTAACCCCTTCATTCTCTGATTTCCCATCAGCGGAAGATTCGTCTGATGAGGAATCCTCGGATGAGTCCTCAGAGGAATCTTCCGAGCTTCCACTCTCGCTTGCTGACCCTTCCTTGGATGATCCCGAGGCCTTTGATCCTTCAGATTCGGAGTAAAATGTTTTCTTCTTCCGGCCACCCTTCCCCTTGGGGACATTAAACAGTTGCGTTCGGGCCGATGGCGGAGGTTCCACATTACGCACAGTTGGATCGGGAGCTTCCGTTGGAAACTCGGGCAGATCTCGATATCCATTGGCCCTGATATTCATGTAGTGAGATAGGGAACCGAGCTGGAACTGTTCTCGATCTATAAACAAAAATTGAAAAGAAAAATCGAAATTTTAATTTCAACTAAAGCAAAATGTAGAGCTGTGTCGTTTTGCGTACTGTTAAATTTTGATGTTAGCACCGGTGCCGGTTTTGCAGAGAGCAGAATCCGCTTGGCGTAAGCGGGTAATTTGGCATCTGGATTTTCTGGGAAAAGGAGCTGACGCAGAAATCTCGCCCGGTCTCGAATATCATAACTCTGGTCATACTTGGCCAGATTCAGAACATACTGGCAGAGGAGCGTCGTTTGGGCTGGGTTTGTCAATTGTAGCTTTGCTCCCAGGTTCAATATCTGCAGTTTCACTATGTCCTCCTGTAAGGTATTCAACAAAAATGTTGTTAGCAACTTTAGCTAAAAGTGGTTTATAATCGAATTCCACAAAAAGATGCTAGAGCTCATAATCGTAATTATTCCTGTCTTCCACTCTAAGCGGTTTATGAAAAGTATTTGCGGGGATTTGGGAAATAGTCAAAAGTTAACTACTGGTATTAAATTTTATTCAGAGTTGAAATCTCTTCTTCCTGGAAGTTTCTTAATAACCGGCATGCACATCCTTCACAGTTATATCATCTTTCATCTCCTCCTCCCTTGATCTTTCCTCTGAATCTCATGCTTTGTTTCTATATTAGATAGAAGAGATCTAGAGTAAGAGGCAGAGTTGAAATTTGATGAGAAAATAATAATCCCCTATTCTGAGAATTCCCTGGCGGATTAATTGAGACAGACAGAAGGAAGAGGACTTGGAAATCCTTTTAAGTGAAGAGCTAATAATCTACGACTCTGAATTCAGAATGGCTGGCTTCTTCTTCTCCTAATTCCCTCCTGAATCCAATCAAATACAAATTAGAGGAACAAAAGGAAAGGCTTCCTCTTACCTCATCTGGAAAACTCTTGGCCATTTTACGGAGGACATCCGGGGGGAGATGCGGGATCCGTTCGGCATGTTCGCCCAAAAGCCAAAGGATCGCAGCCCTAGCTGGTGGAACCGTTACGCGATCCACCATCTTGGCTAATTGTGCAATAACCGCTTTATTCCCACTCCTTTGTGTCTGGAGAAGGGTTTTAGCCACGACGACCGCCCCACCCACAACAGCAGCTGAAACAGAGGAGAAAGAGCCAATAATTAATCATCACTCCACACGAATTCCCATTCTAAAACAAGGCTCTTCAACAGTAAATCAGGGAAACTTCTCAAAGATTTCTCTCCTCATCCCAAAGTAATGGAAACATAAAACGTAGTTTTCTGGTAAAGTTGAATGAGAACAGAAGAGAAAGGCACAGGCCCACAGCCACAACCAACGACTTTTTAACAACCTCATCCAACTTTCCCTTTCCCATATTATTATTACTAGCAGTATGCGTAATAAGGGGAAAGTTATGAGATCACAAAGAAGGAATTTAAAAACTTTTTCATGTTCTCCCGTTCTCAATTTAATTCTCTGAGGCTTGTAATCTCAACTTACGGTCCCTGTGTGACAAAAGAGCGACGAGCCCATTGAGGCACGTCTCAGCCACTTCCTTAATGTTGGAGGCACAGCGCCCGATGGCTTCAATTGTGGCAGCGATGAAGTCCTTATCCTGGCTCGAAATGTACGTTTGGAACTCACGTAGAATTGCCCCAACGTTGGCCTCGTTAGCAATATTTGTCAGGATTTCCAACTTGAAAAGTTTGATTTGAAGCGGATCGCTACTCCGGACAAAAAAGCTCTTCATGTATGGCTCAAAGAGAGTCTGAAAAAAAAAGAAATAGAGCATTGCTAAACAAAAAGACTTTTCCATAAACATGAAATAGATAAAAGGAGAATATGCTGTGATTCCACTAGCAAGGGAAGAAAGGAAAAACGGCCCCAGGTAAACTTAATAAAAGCAAAAAAGTAAACAAGCTTTCTCAAACAAACAACATCAAAATTCTCAAACCAAACTTTTCAAATTAATTTTCTTCTGGGAAATAAAACTTTTGAGGCTACTAGTAAACTTTATGTAAAAGTCTCGAGGGTCATGCAAACAAGACACAGCACACAAGAAACTTTAAAGAGCTCAAGAAAATAAGATAATAAGGGTCCTCTGAATTTTGGTAATCTTACCTTACGATTTGTAGAAACGGCAGCGATAGAAGTAAGGACCACTGCTTGAACTTCCGGATGAGAGCGAAGGAGACGAATGAGTGGTTTTATGACAACATGTACTTCGGCCTTTGGGGCCAAATGGTGGTATAACTGGACCACAGCCATAACCACCTTTCAAGGCAAAATGTATTAACATTTACTCCTTTACATTATAAGCTGTATGGATGGACACTGGAATTCAAAGATAAGATGAAGTGGAGTGAGCACTTACGGAAGGACTTCGGCTTTGGAGCAGAGGTCGCGTGTTCTTGAGAATCAGTCGATGATCAGAATCCATTTCCGGCCTTTTCTCCTCTTTCTCTTCCTTCTTTTTATCTTCTTCTTCGTTCTCTTCATCGTCGTAGAAGGGCTTCTCGACCCCTTCCATGGATAAGTCCTAAGAATAAGATAATATGCAAGTAGTTGTAACGGTTTACGTTTTAGATGCCACAAAGAAAGAAGGAAATTACCCCGATGTTGGGATCAACAAATTGAGTCCTAGCATACCGCGTAAGAGTGTTCAGGATGACTACTTGCCCCCATTCGTCAACGTCAACAAGCAGAGCGCACAGCTTCCGGTAGTTCTTGTGGATCAAGTCAATCCGTTCTGGACAGACCTACAAAAATAACAAATCCAAAAATAGGAAAAAGCCTAAAATTGAAGAGTTTGGAAGCATTTACCTCTTCGAATGCCATTACAGCACTTCCAACTACAAGGGTGGTCCGATCGGCTAAGAGTTTATCCAAAATCTGAACCAATTCATCCTTTTGTTCAGGATCCAAACTGTAGGAGGAAATTAGAAAGTTAACTAATGTAAATAATTTCAGTATAATTTCATTATTTGAAAAAAAAATTTTGCCTGTAGAGCTTTGGAATGGCATGGGCAGCAGTTTTCCTCACATACGGACTCATATCAGCCACAGAATCTCGAATCGCTAACATTACAATCGGGACTATCACAGTAACTCGGATGCTTGACAGAACTCGGAGGGCACTAGCTCGGATAAGTTGATTCGGATCCTAAACACCACAAAATGAAGTCATATTTACAATATAATCAATATTACAGCCATCGGAAGTTTAAACGGCTGCAATCCATCGTATGCCCTGCGTTGTTTGCAAACTACACTTACCTTCAGGGCTCTTTGGAATGTCGAGATGGAAAGCAGTGCCAAATCCTGTTGTTCCTCCGCATATCGTACAAGGTACACATAAACAAGCTTCTTGACTTCAGCGTTCTTTGAAACAACGTTCTTCACAACAGCTGGAAACAGATCCGAGGCATCTCTTCCCTTGGCCACCATCTACAATATAAACACGAGCACAAGTTGACCCTTAGTTATTCGTTTCCCATCATTTAATAGTTAAAACATACCCCGATGATTCTCTTCATTGCTTCTAGTTTGAGATTGTCTCGATTGCTATCCAACATCTGCTTCAGGTCATCGTGCCTGCAAGGCCAAGATCAAGCAAACATAATTTTGAATTCAATTCCCAATTTAAAATTAAGAAGAGCAAACGCATACCTTTTGAAATCAGTGCTGAAGAAGGAGCCGACACCGGTGTCACCCGAGTAGTCCATTCCATCGTTCAAGCGATCCATCTTCTGTGTCCACTTTGCCGTTGAGTACTGTGAGCCTACGGTATTAATCGTAGTTAGAGGATTATGACCGACTTCAAATAAATGCAGCTTGATTTTGAATTGACTTGTGTGGAGTGGAAGTGGAGGAGATGAATTGAATGGATAGAATCTTATCACTGCTGTCAGCTGCTGAGAAAATGACAACAGAACTGTTTTTAATTAAAAGTGACAAACTCCACGCCCATCCACGTAAGACACGAAAACCACCCCTTTGAAACATTGTACAGGTATGGGCATAAGTAAATTGGAATTTATTCATTTAACATTATTAATTGCTTTGCGTTAATTTGACATAAAAAATTAGCATTCAATCTTCCAGATGTCTTATTGACCTCAGAAATTAACTTAATTCTTTTATTGATTTGATGGGCAAGTCGAAACGTGTTTTGAAAAGGTCAAAAATATTGAGCAGCTAGCTGCCCATCTATGACCCCTAACCGATTCGGGTTTGAATTGCGCGGCTATGAATTTCACGTGGGAAGATTGCGCAGAGCACCTTCGTCTTGGCCCATGCATGCGGCGTGTCATTTCCCATTCCATTCACAGCATTTCCAGAAGTGAGGATGTTTTTGCTGTAATTTTACTCTTTCGCTTTGGTTATCAATTCGTGATTGTAATCGTTAAATTAATTGGAAAGCGTACGCCGAGATGAAGGTAAGCCAATTGCACTAAGATCTATTTCCATAAACATTGTAGTCAACTTAATTATAAGCTGTAATTTACCTTTTGTAAATCCGTAGTTGAACGTGGCCATCCCGTCAACGGGAGCTCAGAAAGTCTTCGAGGAACACGATGAACACAAACTCCGTGTCTTCTACGAGAAGCGCATGGGAGCGGAAGTGGAGGCTGACAGTTTGGGAGATGACTGGAAGGGATACGTACTCCGTATTACCGGTGGGAACGACAAACAAGGTTTCCCAATGAAGCAGGGAGTCCTCACAAACGGTAATTCTAAATTCATGAGAATATATTTCTTGTTCCTTTACTTAACAGTCCCAGCTCCAAATTAAGGATAGTTCATACCTAATTTGGCGTTTATGGCTGTAAAAACAATCATGGTATGCTTCGCTATACCTGCTCTCCAAATACCTATGGAGTTCCGGCACCTTGTGATACCAACAAACAAATTCTTTACAGAATCTTCTTTGCACTATTCTCGGTGTCATTAGTCATTTGTGAATACCGTACCTTGTATACTTTCTAGGTCGTGTCCGTCTCCTGCTGGCCAAGGGACAATCTTGCTATCGTCCCCGACGTACCGGAGAGAGGAAGCGTAAATCTGTTCGTGGATGCATTGTCGATGGAAATTTAAGTGCTTTGTCTCTTGTCGTTGTCAAAAAGGGAGAAAAGGTGAGTCAATCAATCATTTGTAGATGTGGGGATTATGTAAACAGTTCCAGCTCCATGTTATGATTTTCTATACCTATCATGGCGTTTTTAACTGTAAAATTAAAATAATAACCTCGCATTACCAAGGAATTTCACTTTTCCGTAAATTGTTGGCAACGTCTGCGTTAATTACATAGTCTTTTCTACTCTAATCAACGTTAAAACTCATGTTTCTTTCAAAGTTTGTGATACTACTGTGGTACTCATCCGATCGTTGAGTTGAGATCGTATTCTGTCTGGTGCAGTGAGTGGTTGTGGCAAGTGATACATTTTGATATTATACTTAGGAAATCACTGGATTAACCGATGTGACCGTTCCTCGTCGATTGGGACCCAAGAGAGCCTCCAAGATCCGCAAGTTGTTCAACTTGACAAAGGAGGATGATGTCCGACAGTACGTGATCAAGCGTCCGCTTCCACAAAAGGAAGGAAAGAAACAACGCTTCAAGGCACCCAAGATCCAGCGTCTAATTACCCCAGTTATGCTCCAGGTGAGTTCACGTATACTTTTCTTGTGTTGTAATTTGTGAGTGCGGTCAACCCCACCCTTATCAGTTCAATCCCACACCTACAGGCAGCTACAGCCAGAATGCAATTGGCCACTAGTGTTCAGTAGTGTGGGAGAGTAAATCCATCGAAAGATTTAAAACTTTCCTGTCCTTTGGATGGATTGTTTTAGTGTACCGATGAAACAAAAACACGATACCCCAGTTCCTCAGTTCCTTGCCAAGTCACTTCACGAGCTTGCTTGATTTTGTCTTGTTTCTTTCATTTAGCGTAAGCGACATCGTGTTGCTCTGAAGCGACGTCGTGCAGAGAAGAGGAAGCATGAAGCAGCAGACTACGCCAAACTCCTCGCCCAACGCCAGAAGGAAGCCAAGGAAAGGAAACAACTTGAAGCTAAGCGAAGACGCTCTGCTTCCATGCGGGAATCAAAAACATCCATTTCCAGCAAATAGAGATCCCATTTATCATGTTCTTTTTACATCCAGGAAATAAATGGTAAAGTTTTTGATTTCAAGTTAAATAAGACACTGGCAGCCATTCATAACTTTTGAGTTTTCACCTTCCTTTGAAACCAGTTGAGAATCTGTTAATTTTCCAAGTAATTTTAACAATTTTCTCAATTTATCGTAACGTTGGAGATAATTCATTTTGAGTAAATGAGTCTTTACCTTCGTCATCTTTGGGAGGAAGACCTTGGACTTTGTCCATGTCCATCCTCCCTTACTTCACCGCCGTGAAGCCCAGTTGTCAAGATTCAAGTTTGGATAGAAGGTAATCTCAATTCATTTTCTCTTGCCTTAATAGTCAATTCCTACAGTTCCAGCTCCATGTTAATGCTGTTCAATGCGTAGCGTGGCGTTTTAAACTGTAAAAGTAAAACTATTAACCTCGCTATACCAAGGAATTTTCACTTCCGTAAATTGTTGGCACCTTGAGTTAATTACAGAATTTAAACTGAAATTCTCAGTTTGAGTAACATGTGTTTTGAATTAAAAATTAATAATGTTGGCTTTTTTCTATATTGTGTCACAGGAGGAGCTTTTGTCCTTCCGTCCGTCGTCGTCACCGCCGCTGACCAGCTTACCGCCGTTGCGAGCTTTCAGTGGATCCACAGATAGGTAAATCTAATTCATTTGATTTTGATATCTTAGATTGAGTCGCAACAGTTCCAGCTCCATGCCACGATGTTCTATGCGTAGCATGACGTTTATAACTGTAAAAGAAAAACTATTAACCTCGCTATACCAAGGAATTTTACTCTTTCATAAATTGTTGGCACCCTGTGTTAATTACAGTTCAAAATCAGTCATCAGTTTGAAAGAAGCAGTTCCTTTGAATTGAAATTAATGTTGATTTTGTTCTATTTTGTCACAGGAGGATGGGATTTAGAGGAGTGCTGATGGAGGATACCAGGGATGCAACCTTTGACATCGACATTCACATCCTACTCTGAACACCGTAATCAACGAATGTTTGAATAAGGTGAGTGTCAATTCTAGAATGTCATGCCGTCTCCCGATCTCACATGCACGACCAGCTGCAGTCAAAACTCAATTGACTACAAGTATTCTCCGCAGTGTGGGAAAATATACTTCGTCAAGTAGAGTTTAAGCTTTCCTTAATAACTTTGGATTGTTTTAGTAGACTCGGCGATACAATTCCAAATAGCAAAATGCTCAATTTTAGATGATTGGTCGCAAGGTTTAATGGTTCTGGTCTGGTTCTATTTTCGTAGTAAGTCACCTGGACTTGCGGATCCAAGAACGAAGAATTTTTGTGCAAAAATGTCTCAGCAGCGATTCACAAACCCGATGGAAAGAGGACGGACGGCAAGTGGGGATAACCTCTTTATTTCCAACAAATATTGACGTTTCTTAATATTTTTTTTCGCGCACACAGGTAAATTGATTGAAAATAAGAAGCTTATTTGATTAAAAAGACAAAATATACAATACACAACTTCGATTGGATTTTCAGTAAATTAGATAAGAATTTTTCATTCGTTTGCCTTTTTTTTTTATGACGGATCTTACCAATTGTTGGGATATGGCGGTTGTTGGGTGTAGTTGTATTGTTGCTGCACATAATCGGTAGTGGCACTAGGTTGGAAATAAGCCATATCCTGATTCTCATAATAATAATTTGGATTTCTAAACTGTTGCTGGAGATTCGCAAAATGATCTGTAAGTTGTGCTTGGCTGAATTGGGCCATTGGATGATGAGTTTCTTGGAATCCTCCGAATCCGCTTGCACCGGGCATCATTACTTGAGCAAACTGCTGCTGCTGTTGTTGTTGTTGCTGGTGCTGCATGGTCTGATTCTGTTGATGCTGCGCAATGAAGCTCATGATTTCTGGAGGGATCCGGTTCATGTCCATAGGCGTTTCTGTTCCAAAGACGGATTGAAGTTTTGCCAGGACTGATGGGCTGAGTGACTCCTTCAGTTGACGAAGTGCATTTTGATCAGTAGACATTGACTCCAGAATGTTTTTGAACTGGGACATCTGTCCTCCTTCGGCACCTCCCCCTGCCGTCATTTGTGGTGGAGTGTTCATGTCCATCCCCCTCTCTGGGGAAGACATCATGGCGGGTCCTGCCTGCTGGAAGAACGAGCGGGCGTACGCTAGTTCGTTCTCAATGGGGAATTGTGTGAAAGGATTATTGACGAGGGCTGGGATTTTCCTGTTGACGAATTGCATGAAGAAATCTCGGGCTTGGGGTGGTGCCTGTGGCGTTTGTTGTGGTGGAGGAGGAGCGTAGAAGGCTTCATCCCGCTGCTGCATCTGCTGAGTCTGATAGGCTTGAGCTTCTTGCTGCTGGACATACTCCGCTTGAAGCTGCTGCTGCTGTTGTCGCTGCGCTTCAATTTGATCTTCAACAATGACCCATTGGGGGTAAGGATTCAAGTTCAAGTTCCCAAGTTGCTCTTGGATCCGTTCCACTTCCGTCTTGGTCATCTTGAGGTTGTACTCGGTGTGGGAGTCGTTGAGTTGACGCAAGTCGGTCAGTTTCGTCAGCAGCTGGCAAACAAATTCAAAATGGTTGAGCGTTACCAAAGGTGTCATGGAGTGCCTACATAATTCTCCAGTGACACACTTACCTTTGGGAACGTTTTTCCTCCTTTGGGTCCATATCGCCATTGCACATACTTCCGCAGGAGCATGAGATACTTTTCCTGCACTTGGCCAATGTACTGCTGATTGTCGAGGGTTCCTCGCTCAGGATAGAAGAGGACAACCAGTAGCAAGATCATCACGGTAGGCTCATCCGCCCCAAGTTCCTGAATTCCAGTGATAAACTGCATGTGCATGTCGTACAAATCCTTGCTGACCAATTT
>JAQIWD010001266.1:0-13288 GCA_034694825.1 Anurida granaria
ATCTGACCGGTTTGTACCAAAGGAAGCGACCGAAATGGCGCTCTTTGTAGGTGACAAATAAATAGACGGCCGGAGACACCATTCTTCTTTCTTCTTCTCGACTTCTACAACTTGGTAGACTTCCTTGTAGAATGACGGAAGGAATAGGGGCAAGTCCTGCTCTCTCAGCGTTTCGCCTAGGATTTTCCATGCATAAAAATGGAGTTGAAATTGCAAGATGCAATGCATAAAGTTTTATGCCACCATTTGGCCAGTGACGTACCCTTCGTTGTGATCATCGACACAAAGTTCTCCCTCAGAATCGTAACCTCGTTGGATTCGTTTTCTTCTCCGAGGATTTCAAAAGCTCGGGTCACGTCGGCAGCGGACACGCCCGTGTCCCTGTGATTGGCAAAGAGGATCAGAAAGTCCTCGTATCCAATTTCCTCTGTCTTCAGGCCGAACTTCAATGACAGCAAAAATTCTGCTTCTTCCACAATCATGTCAATCTGTAACAAAACTGTCAAATTTGCAAATTGCTGGAAATTTTGTATGCACTTAAGTTTATACACAGACGCACCTCCAGCTCGGAGGGAAAGTATCCGCATGTGCGCATGACGGTGGGGATTTCCGTAAGCGGAATTGTTAAGCGCTTATTAAGGAGTTCCTGTTGATTCTCTGATCCTTTCATCAGTAGGTGATAGAAAACAAACTTGATGTCTTCAACAATGCTGGCGTGGGGAGGGGCTCCAGCGTCCAGGTATGTTTTGAATGGTTTGATTCCAGTCCCTCCGTCCAATATGCCCGATTCCAAAACGCTGCAAACCCATCAAGAAAATTTGAACACAGGTTAAGCCGACCGCCCCCGTTGGACGCGGTGCCTTACAGCAAATCTGGGGTCCACATAAAAATGCATTTATCCTCCTTGGCATGCGTAAAAATTTCATTTCCCCCCGGCCCAATACCGACACTTCGGATCTGCGTTTAAAAAATTAGCAAGTTCATTAGCAATTGAATGTCCAGTGCGTCTGACGTAGTGGAATGACAACTGACCTCATTCGGGTGGCCAAGGACGGCCATGTATTTAAATGGATTCCCATCAATTGGAGTCATCATGAGTCCGATCTTATTTCCCATAACAGTTAGGATGATTTTCGACTCCCTCCACGCCATTGCTTCCATACAAATTTGCTGCAAGAGACATCAAAATCGGTTTTTTTTGAAACACCAAAAGTGACGTCATTCAGCGTCGATTCAGCACACGCTTACCGTCATCTTAACCACAGGAGCTCCGTATTTCGGTCCTTGGCACGTCTTGCGAATCTTGCAAGCATCTTGGTCAAACATACGAATCTTGTTCTGGTGGGAAATAGAGCTACATTGAAGCGACATTACTTTGAAGGCGGTATTACAGTCGCTTTTGGCGACATTGTCATGCGCTAGCGCCTTACGTTTGTGTTGGCATAAAGCAGCATTGGTCCGTGGTCTTGGAATGGAGCATCAAAGATCATTGATGTCGGAATGTCCTTTTGTTCGATCACAGTTACCGTCAGGATCTTCAACCCCGCCGTTGGTGAGCTTAAAACGTAAAGAAATAACAAGAATTGAGTAACCTCGACCTTTCAACTTGACTTGGTGACCATTTGCCTTACCTTTCTGAAATGTCGTATTCAACAAGTCGCTTGTCTTGTCCTATCGTGAAAAGTCGTTGGTATCCCACAATCGTATCGTGCATGAACGCAATGTCCGCAATCGGGCGGTAGTGGGACTGGTGCCTCCCTTTGATTGTCCAGACGCCCATGCCAGCGCTGTATTTGCACAAAGTCACAGTGAAGCCATCATCCTGCGTGACAGAAAACAATGGCATTTAATCAATATTGGATGTCTGTTGACCTTCCTTACGGTAAGCCCCATGAATAGTCCACAGGATGAAAAAGCAATTTTTGTAATGGATTTCTTCCCAGTTTGCACAGGATTCGAGATCAGTCCCAACGTGTAGGCACGACGAAAATAAACTGTCCCCTTGCTAGTTCCGAGGACAATGAATGCTCCTGTGGAGGTCAACAGAGGTTAGGGGCATTATTTTATGCTACATTTATAGGCGCATGCGTTCGATTAAAATAAAGTTACCGGACGGATGAAACTTGAGACAAGTCACTTCAACTTCCTTCTTGAAAATCTTTTGGGAAAAGAGCACTTTGTGGGTCCTGTAATCGCAGAGTTGAAGCGCTCCGTGCAAAGTTGACATTGCAAAATGTGGCCTAGGACAGGAGTTAAAAGGTTAGAACCTGTGTGAAGGTCAAAGGTCATACCGCCGCGATGCATTTACGTCATTGGGGAAGCATCCATAGCGACAATGTTCTCATCCCCAAAAGTTTCCTTCATGATCGTGTCCACTTTCTCTTCGGCGATGTGGAAATAATCGATACGTCCATTTTCATAACCTAGGAAGGAAATTACCATATTTTCAAATTTGCAATTTTCGAAAGTGATTTTGAATTTGCTTAAAATTGCTTAAATGTGCGTTTTTGCTTAAATCTGCTTACCAACGACCATGTCCAGACATTCTGAAGGTCGATGCAATGGTTGTCTGTCAATTGTTGTTTCGGATAGTACTCGGCCCTTTTCCCCGCCAAAAGTGTAATCGTAGACAGCACTCTCGCCCACCCGGTGCATAGTGCGATGGTCATATCCTGTACTGGCATACGTGCTTTCTGGAAGGTGTGGAAAGATTGCGGTAATAAGATTTCCAGATATTGATATCAGTTAGTGACCCTTACGCATTTCAGCCTTCCAGGCAGGCTGTTGATCAGTGAGATTGAACGCGAGGGATCGAATTGGCTGCTTGGTCCCCGTCGTGGTCAAGCGCATGAGTCGGAATTTATTGTCCAGGAACCGGACGCCACCGAACGTATCCCCGACGACAATGAACCTACGAGGAACAAGTTAAGAATTCACAACACATTTCAATCTGCACTTAAATGAAATATCTTTACCCTTTGTGAGCAACGATGGCCGTCAGCCCCTCATCAGCGTCAATCTTAATGTAGCGCCGGAACTCTTTGATATTGTGTCGGGGATTTAGAATGTCTTCAAAACCTAACGCAGGTTGCGCCTTCCATTCCGCAATGTATCCTGTCGGAAATTATAGGAAAGCTTTTCAATAACCATTAACTTCAGCAGTCGTTTCATTAATTTATAAAGTAAAATATATCTTACCGGAAGAAGTTGTGGTCAGCACGGAATCGTTAAACCAGATCGACGTGTTGAACCGTTCTAAGCGCTTCATGAACTGCAAATGTCCGGTGGGTACGTGTGAAATGATCTTGCGTTCGTGGGGCAACTGTGCAAAGATAGTTGACAAAGTCCAATAAAATTGAATTAGAATTCCTGCGCAATGTTTGCAAGAGCTTACCCAGGTGTGGAAGACCACTTGGTGGTCGCCAGAGGTGATGAAGTGGTAGGGAATGTCCTGACTGAAGACAATTTGAGTCTGACTGCCAGCATTCCTCGGGATGTCAATTTGTACTAGCAAACAAAAGAATCATACGCTACAAATTTCCTGCAAATCAGGTGAACCTTCTTTCCATACCTTCTGAGTGCGTTTCCGTGTGATGATGAACACGCTTCTCAGGTGGGCCAAAGTACCAAATGCTTACACTGTTGCGGAACATCACCTTGTGACCGTCGGGTTTTCCCTTGACCACTTTGACCTTTTCGGTTCGATGGAGTAGACCGATGAAGTTGAGCGTCCCGACGAAACCCATTGCCAAAATGGGTGCCAGCGACTGTCCATCCGTCGCCGAAATCCGCTTGACCGGGAATCCCGTTTTGATGTTCCAAACGATGAGGGTGGAATTTGGTTCCAACTCTCCGGAAGCGATGTGCTCACTGCTCGTCTCGATGCAGCTGATCTTGCGCTCCTGTGAATCAAACAATGATCGACGCCATCGTCACCTTCAAGTCAATATCAAACGAAGTGTGAATTTATGCAGTTCCTTACGTGTCCTTGGAGAATGCTTTGTGAGTTGTTGTAATAGTCATAATAGACCAGGGCATTGGAAGCGGCGAAAAGAATGTGACTCTTATGAAGTCCCGTGAGGTTGAACACGGGCAGGTTTCCGGGCCTGCCGAAGACGCGCGCCAATTTCTATTGGGAGGAGAACAAACGCCGCGTGATGTTACCGCAGTTGCCAAATTTTTAAGAATTTGCTTTACTCACCAAAGGCGAAAACTTCTGGACGTTCAGTCCCAAATTGAATGAAGTGGATTCAACATTTCGAAGGGAATCAAAGGCCACAGGGAGACTCTTCTGGGATGTAATGGCGTGCTCACTGGCCTTGAAGTTCGCACCATCTCGGGATAGAAAATTGGCTTCTTCCAGGATTTGAATGGTGACTAGGCCAGGGCCATCCCGCTTCAAGACTCCAGCTAGGTCATCCAGGCGAAAGCGATTGATTCCACGAACTTTTTCTTTCTTTTTGTGACTGCGAGCCTTTGGGCTCGAGCGGGGGAGTCTAGGGGTATAGATCTCCATATTATTTTATAGAATTCTTGTATCTGATTACTACACAACTGTTTTGTCGATAATTCTACGCTTGGCGTTTCCTTTTGCGATTAAAGAAAAGTGTGACAAGATTCAAAGTTAGTAAGATGGACTGACAAAAATGGAGAAATTACGCAAAACGTACAACGCGCAGAATGATGGGCGAAAAACGGCTAAGGTGCATTTCGAGATTTTTGTTTCCTCCCTAACTCCGTGTTTATAAACAGCAATTAAGTTTTGGCACCCGTCCCGTTGTTATGGAAATTTTTTTTTAATTTCAAATTCAAATTCTAACTTTCATTTTAATCTAATTTTGAATTAGCATAAAATGTTCAATTAACTATATGAGAAAAGATAATGGGAATTTGAGATATGAAGAAAAACATATTTTAGTTGCATTTAAATAAACAGATCCTGAAAATAAAAAGGTATCTCGTAGTGAACTCACTCCACCGATTCTTTCTTTGTCTCGGATGGATTCTGCGTCGTGGTTCTCCGGCCACGCACTCGGCGAGTTTCGACAAGAGCCCTCCTTTGTCCATGAGAACAACCAATCCGGGAACAAGGACGCTTGACACATGACTTTGGCGAGCCAATGATATTCTCACATTTCAAGGTCAGAAAAAGTGCAGGGTGGAACCCAGAGGCGCAAGTGGTGGAGAACAAAGAACTTGGACGATATTCCGAGTTTAGTTCTGGTGGAGATTGGTCGTCATTTGTTTCTTTCGTTTCTTTTATTCAAAATTTTGAATTTATTTCAATTAACGGCTGCTAAAATTTTATGATAATTTCGGGGGGAAATGGCTGCCAGCTTTGAATCCGTCTGCAGGAAGATGAATGATGACATTCAGGAAATGCTCATGCGAATTAAGTATGAACTGAAAAGTTATGCAGGGGTCAAAGTAGCACAACATAGGAAGGGCAGCTCATCTCGGATTCATCGCAATCAATTTCGGTAAAGTCTCAATAAATAAATGCATAAATTAGTCGCAATTAATTTCGCAACTAGATTCAAAAATTTTTCAAATTTACATTTGGTATATTTGTTAATTACTACAGGGCTAGTCGTGAACATCGTCAGTGGGCTAAACAAATTCGAAAGTTGAGGGAAGTTGGCCACACGGATGACATCTACCGTGCAGAATCTCCAATACACAACTTTGGAGTCTTTACCAAACGTCTGATCAAGGCCCAGACTTTCATCATCGAATACACTGGAGAGGTACAGGAATTATATTTTTCACGTTTCCCGCTTTTTTTAAATCTTTGAAGCATGCGCAATGATCGGTAATTATTGTCTTTAAAAAATAGATTATGGACAAAGAAGAACAGGAGCGTAGGGACCAGATGGGATATGGAGATTACTTTGCTGCTTTTACTGACGGGAAGGTCATCGACGCCTACTGGAAGGGCAACTTGTCAAAATTCATCAATCATTCTTGTGAGGTAAGTTTGAATTTCAGAATGTTTGCCTCCAACGATGGAAACTGTTTGACCTTCTGATGACCTTGTTTTCTTTAAATTTCCAGCCCAATTGTGCCCTTGAACTTGTGGACTCTGGTCAAGATGTGACTGCTATCGTAGTCACGGCCAGTCGTGACATTCAACCAATGGAGGAATTGTCGTTTGATTATAAATTTGAAGACAGTGACCCAACCAATGAACTCCTTCGGTGCAACTGCAGATCCCAAACATGTAGGGGATATGTCAATGATACTCAAAATGGCTGCCGGTAAATTGTGATGGGATGCACCTGGGATATCGATAATGTATATTCTTATTTTCGTATAAGTTTGTGATTCTGATTATACCCTTTGACCTTCAATCAATTAAGGACTCTGTGCGTATCGGAAATGAATCGATCTCTCTCAATGATAGTTTATGAATGACCCTCGTGTAATTTAGTGATTTGTCGACTGCACGAGCCATTTTTTGAAAATAATTTTAGAAAAAATCATTACAAGGAGGAACTTGGTGTGGGACAGGACAGCTCAGATGCTCTTGGTATGATGATCAAATTCATGACATTGGTTTCCGTATGCCCAGTGACCATGTGGAACTTCCCATTGTCAACATTTGAAAAAATTATTGAAGACCGAAAAAGTTTCGGGTTGAATAAAAATAATAAAATTCTTGATTATTATTTTGGTTGTAATAAACTTAAGGTACAAAGTTTGTATCTTTTCTTTCGTAATCTTACACTTTCGTAATCCCCTTCTTATGGCTTCCATCATCTTATTAGCAAACACCACTAGGCAAATATCAATCGTTTCTTATACATTCCTGAATCTTTGTCATGATCGATTAACTTTACCGAAAGAATTTGTTACTTGCAATTAGGTCTTTAAATTAACTCGTGAGAAATTACATCAATTCGGATTCTAATTTAATTATTCACCTAAAACTATTAATTCGGTTCCGACAAGTTCTTCCTCGACGCTAAAATTACACGACGAAGCTCAATAAGTTCAAACTAATGAAAGTGACAAATCAAGTCCATCCAAATACAATAAGTTGATGGCACTCGAAAATCTCAAAATTTTGGCAAGAAATTGTAATAATGAGTTCAATTTCCGGTTGTAGTAATAAGAATACTAGACCAAATTGCTCAAAACCTTTCGGTTCTCCCTTGAGATCGCTTAACCTTAAGTTTATAAAATTAAATCTGGTGGTAGTTCTTCAATATAAAATGAAAAAAGTATAAATTGATTGTTCTATGATTAATAGTCAAACCATAAAGCTTGTTTTCTGTTCGTTTTAACCAGGTATTGCACAACCAATTAATAGAATTCTGGTTCACAATTACAAATCCCATGTTATTGCTATTTAAATAACTCTTGTGGTAAGACTTCGGAAAAGGATACTAAAACTAAATTTTTTCACGGGGTCACGTGGCCGAGTAATTCGGGGAGACGAGGCTTTCCAGCGGCAGTTGATGGTGATGGTGTCCGCTCGTATTCCCGAGGTAAAAGTCACTCCGCAGCGATTCCATCCCACATTGGCTTTCTTGCTGATGACCAAATGACGAGGTTGTTATGGCTACAGGATGCGATGTGAACTTTGACCACGAGTCGGCTGATGGCTGGACACTCCGCCCTAGCCCGCCTAGGGGCTCTACGTTATCGTTAGCATCTAAACTACTCACAATGTTGTTCTTAGAACTAACTAGGCTGCTACTATTATCATTAGTAATATTTTGAACCTTGTCAGAAGAGACATGCTGATGAAGGAGACTGTGCTCAGTGGTCACTGGCGGAACGACGCAGTTGTAGTTATTGACCTCAGTGGGAATTGCCGCAGGGACAAGCGACGGGGGTGGGGCGTAGTAGTAGGAGGACATTGACAGGTCGATATCCTCAGCGTACCCGGAATCACATTCAAGGAGGGATGGCGACGGACTCGGCACGAATCCCACCGTCGACATAATTGAAGACTCCTGAGCATGCGCTCCTGGACTCGCCAGATCCGACTCCGGGTAGTCGTAGGAAGGTGTATGAAATGGCGTTTGTGAAGGTCGTAAGGGGCTATTGTAGTCGTAAGCTGCCGGTGGGGGGTAAGGCGACGAGTAGGTCGAAGAAGACAGGTACGGATCATGCCCAGTTATGTTGCCGGCGGCGGGAGTAGGAAGGGCCGAGATTTGTCCTTGAGCAGCTTTCCTGGAGGCCCAAAATGGCGGAAGCGTCTCCCGACTCTGGAGAAAAGACGTCTCGTTCTTCTTCACTTCATCTTCCTGCCGAATCTCTTGCTCAATATGGCGGAGCGTGTTGCAAATGAGGACTGAGCGGTGCAAACTGGGTTCAGCGCATTGTTGCTGGAAAATGAAAAGAACAGTTAGATATTCGGTCAAATTTACGTCTCAGCATTCAGCGATTAGCGATAACTTACGGTTCGGAAAGAATTTAATTTGCAGAGAGACAAATGGAGGACGTTGGACCGTTGTTGTTTGTATTTCCGAACTTCTTCCTCGTCTTCGGAAGCGTCGTCATACTCCTCGCAGCTATTGAATAAATCCTCGGAGCTAATTGACTCGCAGGAGGAACTGGAACTTGTGTCGTCCAAGTAGTCTAGGCAGTTCCCGTTTGATGTCCATGTCTCATCCGGAGGGCTCTTACTAGGGTTGCTCCGGGCCTTCTTGGCCAGGACCGTGGCTTCTGAGGGCCCAAGGTTGAAATATGACTTCCCATTTTCGTCCTCCGTGATGAGCTGATCATGGACCGTGACCGTGAGGGAAGGATTCTTCATTGGCAGAATCCCCGTATCCCCCCAGTCACCTTGACCACCCTGGACCAAGTCAAGAGGAGAGAGGACGGTGACCGTGGACAAGGAACGATGGTCATGGCAGAGCAGGGTACTGAATTCCAATTCCCCACGCTCCTCCCCTCCCCTGATTGTCGCCATCTTGGGTAAGGAACAGAGGAAGGAGGAGGAGCTATGAAGTTCCTCTATAGACTCAATGAACATGGGGGCTGGAAGAGCTTCCAGGGAAGATTTGAGCGACTCCAGGGGGCTACTGGAAATCACATTATTGCAAGGTGTCAAGTTGAGGCTTGAGGAGGTGAGTAGGGTACGAGCCAAAATCGATGTCGTCAGAAATTCGGAGCTGCACTTCTCATGCCCAGTGGGTAGCAGCGAATCTTCGGCGTCATTTTCGGCGGGGAGTAACGATTTCTTGGCTTGCTTTGGTGCATGGGGATAAGCGGCATTTTCCACGGACGTCTCCTCAAGGCGACGTTTGGAGGAGAGAGACGCCACGCCCATGGTGACAATTTTAGAATCCTGTGGAAACAAAAAAGGAATCATAAGAACATTGGTGGCAACATTGCACTGCGTCAAATGCGCACGCGCTGGCTTTTCTTCCTCAATTGCATTCTCTAGTGTGCCCATTTCCCTTTACTATCAAATTGTAATCAGTGACAAGCTTTCCAAAAAGCAAAATCACGGTAAGTAACAACAACACACCAATTTCATTTAAGAGAGTGAGGAGTAGCAGCGTCAAATGGGTTTTCAGGTCGCATGTATGCCATTCCCTACTGTGCTGGGCTAGTTAGTCAGACTGTACAAAATGGAATGGTGGTTTGTGGTGCTGCTGCGTTGGCGCAGAAGATCTTACAGGGGACCTTACGCCAAAGACATTGCAAGTAAGGGAAGCAATTGTAATTGCGCCTCGCAAAAGTTTCTTGTTGGTAAATTGCAAATTCTTTGATGCCATTCCCTTGTGCCTTTTTAAGAAGGTGCAAAAGTGAATGCTAGTGGTGGTACTGGGAGATTCTTGAGTCATAGCATATGACTTGGGCAAACAATGCATTGCAGAATTGGGAATGGGATCTGGCTCAACGTCACCTTGGATTTTACCTGTAGATCTCCCACCCAATCTACCTACCTGACTTATTCTGCTCAAGAGTTTGCATGCAAAGGGAAGGCTTGAAAAACACAATTGATCCAGAACAACAACGTTTGGAAGGCGTTCATCGTATATCAGCCACTAATATCGCTTTGAATGAAAAAAGCGGTCTGTTCTGAGCGCTGCAGTGATGAGTTGTTGTCGCTGATGGAAGTATTTTACGAACTTAGTCCCCTGTTAGAAAGTTAGCCCAATTCCTATCTACTCCATTAGGTGTGCATGGAAGAAAACAATGGAATAGTACGTCAAGGAATTGAAAGGTTCCCTCTCTTCAACTCCTCCATTGAAATCGTGTAGGAAATCCTCATGGTCAACAACTTCATTTAAGTCAAGCTGCCTCACATTATTTTAATGGAACAAAAACAATTTAGATGCCTCGCCTCTTCTGCGCAGTTGCGTGGCTGCGGTCCTTTTTCCAACAAAGTTAACCCTCCTAATCTTAAATTCGAGAATCCATGACAAGTTTTTAGAAATGTTCGGAAAATTTGGAAAATCATGTGCGGGAGCCTTGAGTTTTTCATTATGCATTTGTACCTAGCTCGATTAGAATTTGCTGATAGGGGCACTGGCAAACCAAGGAACAGTGCATTATCCGGAATGATGCAAAATCCAATTGAAACGAAAATTGGTTGCTATTTCCTATCCGGCGTCTTTCTCCGTAAGATTGAAGGCAGAAGTTGTATCTCGTGTGGGTTCAGAATTACGAAGGAAAGAGTCACACAGCATCTTGTCTTGTCTTCTTTTTTATTTCAACCAAGCATGGAATTTTGCCAGAGGGCAGGTAAGTCTAAATGCACTCTACCTGTTGTACTGCCTGGTGCACATGAAGAAATATCAAGAGGAAAAGGCAAAAGGACATGAGAGGGTTCAAGAAGCCTCCTTTCGTAAGACCAAGAAGATAAAGAAAGCTATTGGTTTTCCCAAGTCTCGTCTCGGAAGATGGCAAGGGTTAATAATCTTATGTCGTAAATTTTCATCCCCTTCGAAATGCTCAAATTTAAGTTAACTAACGTTGACGACTCTTTTCCACTTTCTCCAGATTTAATTATTGACTGCCCTCCACTACTTGCTAATCCCTTGGAGGATTACTGAATTTTCTCCACCATCCGAGGGAAAAGGGAAATGGTAGTAGGAATAAATTCAGAAATTGGAGAGATAGATGAACCCAAACAGAAGTGGAAAAGAACCCACGATTCTCATCATCCCTCTCACCCAAAACTTTTTTGAAAAGGATTTTTTCTACCCCATCATCCCCATTTCCCGTCCTTGTGCCCCTTCCGTTCGTACCACCAAATGTACCTAAAATTCATCCCCTTGCACCACTATTTTCCGTGTCCCTTTCCCCCATGCCTCATCCCAGCACCACCACCACCGAAGGACAGACACCGAGGCTTGGGATGAAGCTTAAAACCATTGAACCTTTTTCTATTCCAAAAACACAATAGGAGAAAACAACAATTGAAAGTATGGGAAGGAAATAAGGAATTCTAATCCACCGAAAGAGGACATGGGGAAATCTCATCAACAATCATCCTCCTCATCCCAAAAATTTCAGAATGCAAACAGGTGCAAAGAGAAAGCAAAACGTCACAACATTCCACCGATTGACGCCTATTGATCCTCCCCGTCCTATTCGTCACAATTAAAACCAAATCAACTTGTTGAGTTCAGTCGAAATGTTTCCATTATTCATGCTTTTCATCCCCAAATCAATACGCATCAAAATGATACCAATTCCAACGGGTTTGGAGGTCATGTCATATGGGGGGAAATTCGACACATGAGTAGCTTAACATTTTTGGCTCAAGTTTAAGCGTTTTTGCAAGTGCAGGATATTAACGTTTTCGATTGCGTCTAACGTCATGTGCCGAACTGAGTGCATGTCTACAAGCGGTGTTGAACTTTAGCGGAGATCGTTCCCAGGTTTAAGAAATCCGCCGTTGAAAATTTTGGCGGCTTCGTCGAGTGTCGTCGTCGTGCCTGAAGCATTTTTCTAAGAATTTCAGTGTACATCTGGCTACAGTTCTGTGAGTTGAAAGTTGAATAGAGGGTAGCGTTAGGTACATTCACACTACCACCATTGGGTAGGATTGGGACGACCAAGTGGGGAAATGGAAGCACAGCGACCCTGGAGTTGCCGAAACTGGCATCCCTCTCCCCCCATATGCCATGGGATAAAGAAGGGAATTCCATTTGAAATAGCCTGCCACCAAAAGCCTCCCCTGACTCACCCAGCCAGTCAGTACGTGGTGGGTCTTTCTCATCAAGGCATGGTGGAGTAATAACGTTGAGCACGCCAAGACCAGCCAGAGCACTCTGCCTTGCTTGGGCAGCTAAAAGGAAAATGGGAATTTCGAACATAGAGTTTGGGTACATTGGGCCCCAAGAGCTTGATGAGATTGCCTCCCTTTTGCGTTTCCCTCCTGAATGCGCCGCCGTCCTATTCCTATCTCATACATTTTTCTTGTCTGAAAGGCCGTGTCAGGGAACGGAATGAAATTTAAAGCAAAAGTGGCGTCAGTAGTCACTTGAAGCAACAACGAGAACCGAAAAGGCCGAGTAGGCACTGATAAAATATATTTTTAACAGCGCCGTTTTGAAATTGGCACATACTTTCAAATTTGAAATTTAGCCATGAAATGCTGAAAATATTAAAATTGCCAACCTGAGAAATATACGATTAATGCGACGACGCTTGGAGAAAATTTTCCAAAGCATTCAAAAGTAATTCAGTAAAGTTTTAAAGCCTAGGCATGGGTTAAAACTAGAAATGTAGTGGTAGAAGGTTCTTCTTTGTCCTTCCTTTCCT
This sequence comes from Anurida granaria, assembly GCA_034694825.1. NCBI lineage: Eukaryota > Metazoa > Arthropoda > Collembola > Poduromorpha > Neanuridae > Anurida > Anurida granaria. Next base: position 12,736 of record JAQIWD010001266.1, read on the forward strand.
ACCTAGAAGAGCATGGGCTTGGGCGATGGGCATGACGTCAATGATCCTGATAGAACCTACCACCATGTACCTCCCTGTACTTCTATTCCATCCATTTCAACATCTACAGAGTAGTTCCACGACGCCAGCGTCGCCAACCAATGGATTTTGAGGGAGAGGCACAAGAACGAACAACGTAGTGGCGTGGGACGAAAAGCCCCCACGCCATCGCCATTGCCAACTTACTACAGGGAATCTACTCCTTTATTTTACCATCCTCCCAGCAACCTAGCCACCCTGTCTAACATTCGTGATTCTTCGCCAAGTCGATATAATGCATTGTAAACTGGTAGAATCTCATCATGTGTCGTAGTTACGGGATCCAAATATATGTCCAATTATGCCCAACGCTTCAAATTAAAAAATATATTAAAGTTTGGATATATTTTCAGTAAAATTTCGATGGGCAAATTAACTGTGCACAATTTTTATATAGTTATCGTTACAAACGTATTCTGCGGAGCGTTCATGACAATATTAAAAAAATACACCAAAATAAAATATATAATTTAGT
>JAQIWD010001267.1:0-13286 GCA_034694825.1 Anurida granaria
TAGCATATACATATGAGCAGTCCATGTATTGACAGAATATGACGGACTCATTTTGGAATAGGAGTTGCATAGGCTTCGAAGATGACGCTGCATATTCAGCCACGCGCCACGCCTGGCACCTCCAAGACTTGTCCGCATGTCGCAGTAGGCCCTCCGGCTTCAACCTTTAAACATTGAAAAATCGGATAAAATAAAAAAAATACAGTTGTCAAATAGACCATGCAAATTAATATGCATTCTGAAATTCTATTTGGGAAGGATGAAGGAGGTGGCACCCAAAATGAAGTTTGATATTGAAATATGGTGCTAACTAGAGTCTTCAAAATTGTTTGTATTGTCTTTATTTTGATGCTGATGTTACAGGAGACCTGATTAATGCCAAAACAAAGTATTTATTCGCTGAGTAAACAGAATTCAACAATCATAATCACAATGGGGTGTTCACAGGTCATCAGCAATTGGTTACACAAGGATGCGTGATACGGAAATGAGCTTCTCACGAATTGTTAACCTTTACCTTGAAGTATATGGTGTCAAATATACAAAGCCCGGAAATCCATGGATCAACAGTAAATTGGGGTCAAAGTGCCACACAATTGCTCTTGCCCACGGAATAGGGGGTGGTAGAGAAAATGTTTTTTTTTAAACAGGGCATTCTGTTTCTACCTGTGAACTCTTATCGTTCGTTCGGTTAATATTCCAACTAACAAATTGTTATTGCAAAAAATGTGGAATTTTCTCTCAAAAAAAAGTTCACCATCTGGATATTTATTTAGAGCGTCAAAAAGTAATAATTCATAAGTCGAGTTTCTCATGGAAACATAATTTATACTGAACGGCCGCCCAATCCTTTCAGAAGTTAAATCTGTAACCAACGCCAAATCCGAAATTAGGCTTCGAATGAAAGTTGTGCCCCTATTAAACAATTCAGTTAGTTTTTTAAATTGATAATATCACACCGTATTAGTCTAATATTCATACCTGGAATTTCCCTACATTCTGGACGGCTGTGGCAGCGACCAAAGGAATGGCTGCCGTTCTGGCTCTCCCAGACTTTGGTTCCAACGCCAACTGCGCCACCAGCGGCCCAGTTGTTCCCGTTAATTCCCCCTCCCCTGATGTCAACATCGTAAGCGGGCTAAAAATATTAATAAAACTATATAAAGCAAGGTTGAAGTATCAAATTAGTAAGTTATTCCACTCTGCCATTCTTGTAATTTTACAGTACTATAACCGTCTTTTTTTTTCAAATCCAAAATTGAATTTTTAAGAATGAATTTTTAATTTATTATAAATTTACGCAGGATTGAAAAAACGATTGAAGATACCAGAGTCATTTTTTGAATCTATTGGCTTGGATATCAAGGCTTACTTCCCCAACCCCACCGGTACCTGACGCTTTCCCAGCAAGATTTGCAGCGTGAGACATTGCAAAATTCGAACTTAATTAACAGTTTTGAACGGATATGCCTCTGAAAGCTTACGCTTGATGGGGCATATAGTTCCTTCCAACTGAAGAAAATAAACTAACGAATATTCCGATGCTTTTGAACGTACTTATAGCTTTGCTTGCCGAAACTCCAAAGAGGATCATGTAACTGGTTTCCATTGCAACGATGCTTCAAACTAAACTCCACTCCTGATATCTGAAACTCCCTCTCCTCAAATTAATTGTGTGTTTTCAATGATTCATTCTGATTCATTCACCTGTTTATTGATTTTTGTTTCCATTTCTAGAATTGATTTAGTTGAACATTTTTGCAAATGGTTTGTACTTTAATATGTAACCAATAATGTGTTAGTAAAATTTAATTGCATTATCTTCATAATTGATAGGCTAAATCTACTATAATTTCAATTCTATGTGTTTTATCGAAGCCGACTGATGGATTTCTCTTTTTTATTTTCATTTCAAAATTTTAAATAAGTATGATATTGTGTAAAGTATCTCTACACTAATCAGCTTCTAAGTCATAGTTGCTGCTATTGATAATACATAGGAATATTCTATACAACGTAACTATTTAAAAATGTAAGGCCGTTATTAAAACCTGTGCTGTTTCAAGTTATCAAGAATTAGGCCGCACGGGCCAATTGTTTGCGCAAAACTCTTAAACTGCATTTTAAATCCACGTTTAGTTTTAACAGTCTTAAAGCTTCTTGTATCCCATTCATTTTGAATTTAGAAAAACTGGCAAATAATTACGTTCGGCAAACAGTTGGACAGTAATTTAACAATTGCGAAATCAATTATCATTTATTTGTGAGACGTTTAAAGTAGGCGACTGAACGAACATCTTGTAGTGATTCATTAACTTATTAATTATTAATCAATCTATTAACGCTTCAGTCATCAGAAAAATTCATGATTCAGTCAGTTCAGAAAAAATCTCCAACTCTTTGTTAAGATCTCATAAAACCTCAAAATTCGTAATTATATATTCGATCTTTTGGACAAGCTTTCATTAATTAGCCTAAACCGTATTACCAATGTGCTGGCGCTGCAATTTTTTTGTGGTCGTCGGTGAACTGTCGCTTTATACAATTCTAACTTGTGTTCTAAAACATATTGCCAGTTTTAGTTTGACCTTAAAGTTCTTCAAATGTATTTTAAGCAAAACAAAATCTACGAAGCATTATTAAAATTAAGATCAAAGTATTGTTAGCTACCGCATGCGTTGTATTCGCATCGCAATATGATCTCTCTCCTCTAATCTAGTTTTTTGTGGAAACTGCGCCACAAATTCTGCTCTTCTTTTGCGATTCTAACATAAGTGGAGTATAACATGCCAAATGGGTCTATTCCCCATCATCTCCCTCTTCCTTCTGCGTGAGAATTTCGTGGATCGATGGACTATATTGCGAACCTTTGTTATTGTAAACAGAGATCTCAGCTGGCTGGGAGAGTTACTAACAAGCGCAACGCTCTTGTCGACTCATAATTTTGCGCAATCAGTTTAACTTTAAACAGTTGTAGTCGTTATATTTTACATTTCTACCGTTTATATTTTCTTGTGGAAACAAAAATGCCATTCCTATCAAAGGACTGGCGAAGTCCAGGAGAACTTTGGGTTAAGACAAAGGCAGGCAACTGGGAAAAAGTTAAAATATTGCAGTTCCTCAGGTACAGCATTAGTCGCATTAAAAATATTTTGGAACATTTCCAATTCAATTTCAAGTTGTTACAAAATTCTTATTTTTCGTAAAACTTCCCTGGAGAAAGTCCACTTTTACTTTCCGCCAACATAATTTTCTTTAACTTCGTATATCATTTGTAGAACCTTTGATCAAGATATTGAAGAGTCATTTTTATCCCAAATCCCGGAAGTTGCCCAACAAAAGGAAGGAGACTCTTCTGTCCCACATGTCCAAGTGACAATCAGACGCACAAGAGAGGTAAGTCATTGACCTCTCATTATCCTGACTACATCCTACATCCCGTTCTTTCCTGTTGAACTCTAATTGCTATATTCCCCCTAGATTCCTTATAAGAATACATTGAGTGAAGCTCTGCTTCAATTGGATTTCCCATCGGCATGTCGCGACATTCGTCGTTTTGGGTATACCTCAACCATTCTCCATCTCCTGATCAATCAAAATTTGAACCATTTGGGTGGATCATCCCAGAGGATTCTTTTGTCTCTACTGGAGGAAGTGGCTGTTTTTGTCAAGGAGAATAATAACACTGGAAGTCATGTTCTGAAGCAGCTCATCCTAAACATGAGGTGCGCTTACTTTTTTTTTTATCCTTTAAGCTTCAAATACTTCCGGAGTTCATTATTAAATCGAATGTAGGGAAAGCATAGCTAAATACGGCTGCTGGGGAAGACCCCTTGGATCCACAGTTCTCCAGGAACAGAATAAACGGAGAATTGAAAAACTGGAGGATTTTGGAAGGGGTGACTTTGTCTGTGCCGCTGGGGTACGAAATAATTAAAAACCCACGAGCTCGCAAGACGATTAAACTTTAGCGTTACTACAAAAAATATTGACCTTTGTATTAAGGACCTCCACGACCTCCCTGAGGTTGTAATCCGAACAATTGTTCTCAAACTCAACCACCATTCGGACCTTTTTAATTTATGCGAGGCGAGTGACCAACTCAAGCGGATTATTGGAGAAAGTCGAATATGGAGAGAACTCTGCGCCTACCACTTTACAGATAATCAAATCCAAGATGCCATTGAAGCTGTGAATGGAAACTTTTCTTGGAAGGAGATTTACCACCAACTGAAAAGGTTACCACTCACTGTTTCTGCATTCTTTGAAAGTTGCTGTTTTCGTAAAAACCTTTACCAATTGAATTATTGCATGAACAGAAAGCATGGATTGGTGGAGAAATACGCCGAAGAAATTAATCTTTGCAAAACATGTCGAACACTATTTTGGCCCTCGTATGGACACAAGTACGAACATACAGTTGTTAAATATTCGCTCCCAACATTTGTGTGTTTTAAAAATCTGGGAATTTTTCTAAAATTTTAATGTGAGTTTAATCTAATTCATATTGCGTATTTTAGCTGCATCTCTACGCCGTTTCTCATCACATTGAAGCCACAGGATTTCATCAAGCTATTTTCGCTGTGATTGATAATTGGGACGAACAAAGGAAACAGTATTCTTAGAAAAAAGTCATTATTGTTAATTATTATTCCCTGATTTGTAGCAACAACGTTAACCCGCAGTAGTCACCACGTATTAGCAAGGAACGCAGTTACACTTACCTCAAAGTCTCCCAGTATTTAATATTAGAATCATTTCAATCAAATATTCAAAAAAATCTAACTATTGTCATGAAATTCCGCAATTGACTCCTTTTGTATTAAGGCGTCACGATATTACTCTATTTTCTCAATAATTCTGTCAAGGCGTGGATGGCAAGATGACGACGACACGCAACGAGGAAATCAGAAGAGGTCCTGAGAGAAAGTCCCACTGATCTCTGTTGTCCCACTTAAAAAAAATTTACGCAAAAAAAACCTGTTTAATTTACATGCCTTGAAGGAGCCACGACTTTATCACAGTAAAAATCCCATTTTATTCAGTTTTATAGGCCACTTGTACGAGAATCCTTTGCAGAGAGAGCTTAGTTACAAGAATTATAAAAACAATTAAAATTAAACGGACTACATTACTCCTACTTTTTCATAAATGATATTATTGCGATGCTTCTTGGTTACAGCGGCGAGAGGACTGGAGACTATGGAAAGATGCTTCATCCATTCGTAAAGAATAAAGAAACCAGAAACCCATAATGTTGCTACTCCAATAGAGAGGATTAATCCCACAAAACAAAGAAAATGCAGGAGTCCTTCTGCAAATATACACACCAACTCCCACCTACAAACAAACACAAAGGAATAAAAATTATGCACTCGTCCAATTGTAATAAGCTCAAGTTCGCAAATATCTCACATTTTCAAAACAAAATAAAAATAACCACTAAAAAGTTGGTAAAGAACTGTCGACCCCGTGGGAAGAACCAAGACGAACGGACAGATTGTATCCCAATGAACTCAAATTTTCATTATTGGGATCTCAAGACAGCAAAGGGATCAAAGGCAATGAACAATCCCTATTCAAAACGTGTTTTGCGAAGCATTTGGGAAGGAAATACCCCAGTATGCGAAAAGGTTGAAGAGCAAATAACAATAACTTTACTGTTATTGTTATCACTCACCAAATTATTCCATGAGATTAAAGTGTGTACTTACATCCTAGCAACAATCCAACATGCAATCGATTTTTTAATCTCCAATACATATCCCCTCTAAACAAAATTTCCATCTTATCTAAAGAGCAACAGGGTGTTTCTATGACCAAATCAATTTAATTTGCGAATCTTCGTTGTGTGCTAAAATGAGTTCCAATGGCCCATGTTGCGATGTTGGTTGAAAAACTGCGCATTCGGAGATCAAAAGTCAAAGATAATTAAACATATCGCGTGACCCCTTGTTTTGACACTCGCAAAGAATTCGCACTCATTCAATAAATAGAGCAACAAGGAAGTGAAAAATAATTAATTGCAAGTGTTCATTTTAAGCGTTTTGAAGTTTTAGTGGTAAAACCCTCCAGACAGGCAGTAGTGATTGGTTGAAAGCTTGAAGTGGGAGTAGGACGCTTGATATTTTTATCCATAGTCCAGTTATAAGGTGAATGCTCACTTTTCCTCCTGTCATTCATTCAAAAAGGTTTGAACCGAAAAGGGATCATGAACAACACTTTAGTGAGAACAATGGAAAGGTCATGGGCACAAGTCCAATGGGACTCTGTGCTCCGGTCGTTTGGTGACGACAAGTTCAATGTAGTCGTTTGGGGAACTTTTATGGTTTTCGTTGGGATATACTGGGCCGGTGGTGCTTTCTTTACCTACGTTGACCTCACCGGAAAGCCAAAGTTCATGTTGAGATACAAAATCCAAGAAAATGTGAAGACCTACCCGGTAGGAAATAATTTTTTTGCAAGAATGGTTTGGTGAGTTTAAAATTGAATTGTAAATTTATTATTCCAGATATCCAGAGCTGATTTTCTGGATTTGATGAAAGTTGTTTTGATAAACCAATCAATAGCGTTACCGTTGCTATTTCTGTCCTTCCATGTGGATAAATGGAGGCCACTTTTCACGATCCATGAACTTCCAACAATGCCAACCCTCGTTGCTCATCTTTTCTTCAGTGTCCTCGTGATTGAAATTTTATTTTACTACTTCCATCGACTTCTCCATCATCCGCAAATATACAAATACATCCACAAGAAGCATCACACTTGGGTCTCACCTGTTGCCATTGCAGCTATTTACTGTCACCCGCTAGAACAGATTGTGTCTAATATTCTTCCTGTAGTTGCGGGTTAGTTGAGATGCCCATGTCATTTATCTTTTAGTTATTTAAATATTATGAAATCAAGGTAAATTTTGGATAATTTTAGGACCATTTCTTCTTGGATCCCACATCATTGTCCTTTGGATTTGGATTTTTATTGCGATTATCACTACCCTCATCACTCACTCGGGTTACCACCTCCCGTTTTTGGTATCAGCAGAAGCACATGATTTTCATCACCTCAAGTAATCAAACTCATCATTTACGTACATCACATAATTACGCAATCTGGAGATAATATCATGGAGTTGTTCTTGACTCTTCATAATTTTAAGGTTCAACTATAATTTTGGTGTTGTGGGACTACTGGATCGATTACATGGCACGGACACACTTTTTAAAAAGTCAAAGGAATCTGTGCGCCATCGAACTTTGTGGACACTTACGTCAGCAAAGGAGCTCTTCCCATCATAACTTATAATTTTTTATAATTACCACGGTATACAACAGATGAGTATCTGACAGATGCTAATTGCATTTTACTAAACTTTACTAAAATGATGAACAAACATTATAAAACCTCGCAAATCAAAGCAATTTGAAATTCAAGCAAACAAATTGTAAATTATTGAGCTGGAGTTCTTTAAAAAATTTTCATGCCAGGACTCTTTATACAAATAGCCTTGTTGGGATTTGAGAAAAGAAGGCACTAGGTACTTTGTATATATGGTTTTTTGGAAAGCTTCCGATTCAAGAAACCTAAAACTCTACAAAGCTGTTTTGGGTTCATTATTTAATCATCATGGTAAATGAATAGAAAAGCAAACTTAGTTGTTTGCTCAAAATTAATATAAACCGTAAAAGTACTTGGAAGTGAAACATGGATGCGATTTGTACCAGGATGAGGCTGAAGAAATCATTTGATTGTTATTTTCATTTTTTTTTACAGGAGATCATTCAAATTTTTAACAAGAGAAAGATGAGAGTTGAGAATCAAGATTTTCACATTTTTTTACTTCCACATTGGAAGAACACCATTCGCTTTATTGTTGAATTTGATAGTCAATCTAAATTGTCACCGCCTCTCAACTGCGCAATCAATTTTTTTTTACGCAAAGTCAGCAAACGATGAACTCAATGTTGCAAATATTATGAAGTTATAATCTGCATGGCAATAAGGTCTTCAGTTGAAACCTGTACAAAGGATTCATCTACCCAATAAAGGCTCTATTGATTTGTTAAATTGATGGAGGTGGATTAACATCTAAGAAAGTTAATATTTTTATTCGGTTCCAGATTTACGGCTTGAATAAAGCTGCTATTATGCGGATAGTTTTTACACTCTCATATCCACAAATATTCGTCCGAAAAAATATTTGCATATTTGCATATTTCGACAAATTTTAGTTTTCCTAGTTGCTACTTCGTCAATTCTGGAAATAGTCGGAAATTTTGCCCTAGTTTCTGTTGTTTTTATTTTGAAGTTGGTACTTAATTAAAACATTCTCACGCTTCATTCTTCCGCTGGAAAAACAGGTTCTCGCTTCATGAGAACGTAACATTTATTACTTGCATAAACATAATATCAAAACCTCGAGAGGTCAAAGGAGTCACACTGCTCTTTTAGACTTTGACTTTCAATGGTAAGACCCATACCACGCCAAGGACAAAACACTCAACAAAAACTCAACGCCACCCCCACCGGTTACTTTAAAATACAGAAAATATTTGACAAACGACAGAATCGATTAGATTGTCCAACCGCGAGTGGTAAACCCTGTGACGAGCCAGAAGCTTTTTGCAATTCCGAAACCCACAGAGGTAGACTCCGAGAATTGTTTAATTCTTCATCATTGTTCGCTCGCATAAAATCGTGAGTGTGCCGTTGGAGTAATCAAGCAACCGATACGCTGCTGAAAGTGTACCAAATTATAAAATTTCAATTATTGTCGAATCAGCCCTGAACATGGAAACCTCGTGGCTTCAAACTCAGTGGGACAAAGTTTTGGATTTGTACGGCAATGACGATTTCAATGTCAACGTCTGGGGCACTTTCTTGGTTTCGTTCTGCATGTATTGGGGACTCGGGGGTTTATACACAATTGTCGATATCACTGGGAAACCAAAATTCTTATTGAAATACCGAGTCCAAAATGTCAAGTCTTATCCTGTAAGTTAAAAGCTGATAAAGTGAGAAACGGATTCTTAATGCTTTCTCTTTGGTTTGTATAAATAGATTTCTTGGACGCAATTTTTTGATCTTATGAGGGTGGTTCTGTTGAATGAACTCCTTGTGATCCCACTGTCCATTGCATCTTTCCGATATAACCAATGGAATGGCAGGATCTTTCAGAGGGAACTTCCAAGCCTTCCTTACGCCATTTTTTCCTTTTTCTTTTTCATACTTTGCAGGGAAGTGAGCTTCTATTATTCCCATCGCCTCCTCCATCATCCCCTACTGTACAAGCACATTCACAAAAAACATCACACTTGGACGTCGCCGGTCGCTATTGCAGCCACGTACGCTCATCCTGTAGAGCATATTTTTAGCAACATTTTACCACTAATTTTAGGTAAGACATTTACGAATAAAAACACTGCTGGTAAATATAGTAATTATCTTTTCTATATATCATTTTCAGGACCAACAATTCTAAAATCACACACGGCCCTCGTCTGGCTATACATCATGTATGTAACCTACGAAACTCTTACGGTCCACAGCGGTTTCCATTTGCCCGGATTCGTATCTCCAGAATTCCATGACTTTCACCATCTCAAGTATAATCCTATGCGCATTAAATCCTTTTTGGATTTCAGGATTGTCAGATGTATTTCCAAGAAACGTGACTAATTTTGGTATATGTTGCAGGTTCAATTATAACTTTGGTGTTAATGGCTGGTTGGACCGATTCCATGGTACAGATTCACTATTCCGGAAATCCAAGGAATTTTTGAGGCACAGAAGACTTTGGACCACAACACCAATCAAAGTCTCCATTCCATAAGAGGAGGAGCATTAATTGCTATAGGCAACTCAATTTAATATTTTTACAAAAGCCAGACCAATACCATGTCTATAAAGTCGTCACTCGATTTTGCCCTTTCTAACAACTACACGGGTCTTATACAATAAATAGATGCCGCAAATTTTTTCTGCTTGGTATTTCCTTACACGTTGTCTAAATACTTTTCATAGCTTCACAGTCAAAATTCACTAAACAAGTACTCAGGTGCACATAAATTTATGAGAGGAGTACACATATTTCTGTATATAAATTCCAGAGGTAAATACAGCAATTGATGGGGTGAGCCTACCATGTCAAATAAAAAAATTGAATGAGAGGTAAATACAGATTTAAAAATATATGTTTGAACAGGAATGAATTCCTATATTAACATGTTCAATTAAAAATTTACGTAGCCCAAATATGTAGTAAACGCCCATATGTGTTTTCTTTGTATCAGTGTGGGGGTGATGAGAATAGAGGAACGTTACAGAGACACAATAGCCGCTGCTGATAAATAATCTTTTTGGACAGACAGACGGTGAAAAATCTCGGAAATTCAAGTTGGAAAGGTGAGTTGACAAGAGTCTCCTTATCTTTTGTTGACGTAATTTAATTAATCTCTCCATTTATAACTTGTCAAAGGAGGGAGTGACCAGCATAACTTATCATCAAAAAACAGTACCTCTCTAAAGGTGCGCATATCACAATTTTTCGTTGAGGAGTGATCTGCTACTGATTACTCATCCTCCTCTCTTTTGTTATTTTTGGGGGAGTTATTCAAAAGTTCAAGGCCAATTTTATTATTTTCTTTTCAAACTTTTTATTTAGATTCATCATCTCTTGTTTTGACGAGCCGAGTGGAAGACGGTAGGCAGAAGACATGTCAGGATTTGATGACAATCCGTTTGGTGATAGTCCATTTCAGGTATCATCAATTTATCACGAAGATGTTCAATTATTGTGTTTGAATCACAGTCTTTCGATGGGGGTAGAGGCAACTTCCCATCGAAGCACTGTGGTTTGAATGAAGACTTGTTTCTTAGGACCCATCCATTCAACAGGCAACAAAGAAACCAGCTGGAAGCGGGGCCCAGGACTTGGAAGATTACAATCCATTTGATGATACACCAAAAGTCCAGAGACCAACCACGGTACAAATACCAACTTCCACTCAAGAAGGAGTGGATCCTGTAAACTTTACTTATTCTCATTATACTTTGCATGGCATTAGTTTTGCTGCTAAACTAAGTAGAGTTAGTGGACATTGTGTTTCATGGGACTTAATTGAGGTTGTGATTTATGTTCAGTCGGTGCGGGGAGCATCAAATCCACCGCAGTATGGAGGTATGGGCTCTACCGATCAATCAAAATCTCCTGCCGTGATGTCTCCTACAGTTGACAGTCCTCCAGCTTACGGGCAACCCAAAGGGGCACAAATCTCCACAGCGGAGCTGCAAAAAAGACAGGAGGAGCTTGAACGGAAGGCTAGAGAATTGGAACGGAGGGAAGCTGAACTGAACAATGCCCCTTTCAATGGTAAAACGGACGACAGAACAGATACTTTAACATTTCGACACTTGATTGATACTGAGGTTGAATTTGTTGCTTGTAGCTCGCAAGAACAATTGGCCACCTCTCCCGGAAAGTTTTCCTATGCAGCCCTGCTTTTACCAAGACATCAACGTTGACATTCCGGTGGAGGTACACATCCGCATCATCGGGAAAAGCTGACCTTGTTTTGTAAAACTGTATTTGTGCATTTGATTATTTTTCCAGTTCCAAAGAATTGTGAAATATCTCTACTACGTCTGGATGCTCCATGCCGCAGTCCTTGCAGCCAACTTTGTGATACAAATCATTCGGTTGATTGCAATGGGGGAGTTCAAAGATTTCTTCACTTCTCTGATTTTCATGGTCATCTTTATACCAGCCTCATACATTTGCTGGTTCAGACCAGCATACAAGGCCTTCAAGTATGTGCACTTATTTCATGCATCAGAGGCAAATTATTAAGATTATGAATCCAATTTTACGTTTCCAGATCCGACTCCTCATTCAATTTCATGGTTTTCTTCTTTGTGTTCTTTGCCCAATTCCTCACCGCAGTTACATTCTGTACGCTGGTTCCGGGAGCCTGGTAAGATTAATCAAAATCATCATTCTCAGCCATTTAATTTACGATTAATCATTATTGTTCCTGGTCCACAGTGGGATTGTTAGTGCAATCAAGACCATGAATACAGACGAGGGTGGTGCAAAGGCAATTATTGTTGGAATCCTCATGCTCATCGTCGGCATTGGATTCCTTGCTACTGCTGTTCTCGACTTTCTTCTTATCATGAGAGTAAGGTCACCTGGATTTAATTGATTTTCTTTTACTAATAAGTGGCGAATACTGAATTATGACATACAAAGAGGCGTCCTAATAATTCCGTATTATTTTTAGGTGCATGGAATTTATCGTAGCACTGGAGCGAGCTTTGCAAAGGCCCAACAGGAGTTTGCAAGCGGAGTCATGAGAAACGAACACGTTCAGGGAGCAGCAACGAACATTGCCTCTGAAGCTTTTCGAAGTCAAATGTCGAGCGGAAACAACTCCAACGCCCCCAGGTACTGAATGTAAGGAAGAATGGATTGATTGTTCCTTGACTCTACTCTGGATAAGGATGACAATTTAAGTAGCTAACAATGGAACTAATTTATGGTCACGCACTATTATTACCCCAACACACGTAAAGTTAAAGACTAGAAGCATCCCGTTGTAGTGGCTTTAAGTCCCTACAATTTGCATTGTATTTGAGAAATGATCCTTAAGAATGTTCACGTGAAATGATGCGTATAAAAGTAATTAAACACGTTGTGCAAAATGTCTAATCTATTTTGACTGATAAGGGAGATTCTAACGCTAATTTATGTTTTTGTTGCTCTGAACGGTATGGACGAGTGAACCTAAATATTTGTTAGAACTAAATCCCTTGGAGGGTCAATGATAATTAGATTACCACTGCTAGAAATATTCTAATGTGACGCGTCAAGATTCTGTTTAATTATGGAATTGATAATTAATTATTTAATTGGGCGGAGTGAATAGTCAGAATGGTTCCGGTTCTCCCTTCTTATTCATCCATAAATCCTTTCAATGTTGCTATACGATAAGTCTCTGTAAATCTGAAATTTGGATTCTTAATTAAAGTTCTCGTGATTAACCAATGAATGTAAATTCCATTGTTGTTTTCAATTGTCCAGCAGGCTGGTCTTGATTTGGTCAGTGGTAATACTACTACTGTGAGTCGGCTAAAGTTCTACCGGGATTTTGCGAAATATTTGGAAAGCAAGACATCGGACGCATATGTGAATCCAGGGTGCGCGTCCCACCTTATGTATGTATGTTGAAGGAGGGGAGATGACGGCTATAGTTTAGCACGCCATCATCCGCACCGCTCAGGCCACATCG
>JAQIWD010001268.1:0-13285 GCA_034694825.1 Anurida granaria
TCATTTTAATTTTGGGATTTTAAGCCGTAAGTTTATGGCCAGTTTTAATGCAGTTTCCATGGCTTGGCTGTCCTTAAATGCATTTGTATTTTCCATTTTCACTTTTCTTTTTCTTTTGATTTTCATTCATGAATGAAAGTGCTGTGAATTGCTTTTACTAATATATTTAGAACGTCACATTTAAATGAAAACGTACAACTGTTTGTTTTTCCTCGCAAACTTTCATTGAAAACACGAAAAATTCACAAAATTTAGGAGCTAAATTCAAAGTCTTATATGAAAACCCTCGAACAGTACAAGAGTGTTAGTTTAAACTTTAAAGAGGCTAAAGTGACTATAATATTATTATCTCTCGGAAATATCGGAAATTAAATGTATTGCAAACTGTAACTGAAACTACGATTAGCATTGATTGTGAAATATCGTGCATTGTTGATTTATTGTTAAAACAATAAGTGAATAGAGATAAAACTTAACGATAAAAAAAACCAGATCGGTATCAAGACAGAGAATAATATTGAGTCCGTATGTATAAGTGTTTACAAGTTTTTTACTACAAGAACGTGGGCGGGGACTTCTAGGAGTTTCCTTTCTTGAACTAAAGATTACAGGCCATGGACATGATTTAGGTATAACACTTATATTAGAAGAAAGTACCAAGTCTGCTTTATTTTGAATATTCGAACATTCTATTTCGAAATAATTTTACGAGGGATTTACAGGATAAAAAGAAATGTATACGAATTCCAAATAATGTCTTACGAAAGCCATAGTTGGTTACAATTGCGCCTCCACGTCACTGCTTAAAGTATTTGCAACATTGCCTGACCCAGAATTACTCCAATCATAATCATTCATGGTGCCACATCGGATTTGACACATCGCATCATTCTCTAGCGGTAACAACAATTTTACTGGACTGGGCTACTGAGAATTCGGATGGGTGGATTAAATTACATATATTTATGGCACTACATGTAATGGGTTGAAACATTTTCCAAAAGGTATTTGTCGATTTTTAGGATATTTCTGTACCAATGTTACGCTCCTTAACTTCAGTATTTGCCAGATTAAGTTCGAAACCTAAACTTTTATTAGAGTTAGGCGGCAAAATTGTGTAAAATAATTAAAGAGCAAACTTAATTTTGTGTTTTTACAACAGATTCTCAATTCCGATGGCCTGTTCATTAGATACTCGCCAAATGTGTAGACTGCTTGCACTAAGTTTAAACTTTCTTCATGGCTGTGGAATAATGCCAATGAAGTGGGACCTCGTACTAAATATTTTCGTCTTACCCAAAAATAGAAACACGAGCAAAATTCTTTTTGTTTGCAATTTAGCTATGATAGGTCACTTAGGATTTTTGATCTACGGCCTTATTTGCATTTTTCTGGATAAAGATAACCCCAGACGAGTGATTGAATTGGCTGAGCAAATTGTTGTAGTTTCAGTCTACACGCCCGCAACAATCTTGCAATTAATGAACATTTTTTATCCGTGGGAATTTGCAATTTTAGTTTGCAACCGAATCAAGTACTTCATCACAAATTTCAAAGGTATGAATCGCACCAATGATATTATTTTATAACAAGTAATTGCCCCTGCAATGCTCACCATACTTTTAGGTGTAAGTTCAAAACAAATTGATGGCAAATGGGTCCGCCTCTGCGTTATGGCTAGCTTGGGCATAATTGCCGTTTCCATCCCCTTTAGTATCTGCGGGGTGTTGGGTCTTGCGTTTACACAACCTTACTCACACCTCATTGAAACTTCGTTATTGGCAGAAGCAGGGTATGGCCGGGTGCCACAACTTATTGCAACAGTACCCGTCATTGGGTTCAGTTTCGTCAGTTACATAACTCTGGCAGTCCCAGCTCAAATTTTAATTTCCATTATTCTGGGAACACTGTACCTGCAACGGGGACTCTGGTAAAAAAAATTCATTCTTTGCTTCAATAAGTTTAATGAAAAAATTATAACATTTTGTTGTTGTAGTGAGTCAACCGAGGGTCCAAAATCGCGAATTTTTTCTTACCGTTGCATCCAAATACTAAACGTTGATCTAAATTCTTTGCTTCATAACTATGTCCTTCCTCTACTCACCTTCGAAGAAATAGTTGTAATTGTTGCATGCAATACTGTTATTCTGGAAGTACCAACGTCCCACGCACTACTTCTAGCATTTTTATGGATATCCGTTTATGGAACTTTATTCACAATGTTTAGTCATTCTGCAATGGGAACAGTAAGAGTGCGAGCTGAGAAGTGCATTCGCAAATGGTCAAGGACTGCAAAATTGGCTGCTAGCGGTGATCGCCTTTTACTCTCTAAGTATTTAAAATCCTGTCGCCCGGTGTCTATTCGTCATGGAAATTTTGGCGAATATGATAAACTTGGGGGACTAAAGATTGGAGGAAAACTCATTGTTTATACCTTCAAGGCAGCCTTGCTCGCACAAAAAATATTATAGTAACAACATCAGCTCGATCACTCGATGTCGAACTCAGGCCGCAAGAAACCAAAATAATGTGTCAGGGAATAAGAGTTGAGGTTTTTCGTCAGTTCTGAAATAATCAGGCGATTGAACTGGGTGATAAATAAGTTCTAATTTATTAGAGATAATAAGTATATTTCAAGTAAATCTAAACGTAACCGTTCTAAAAATAAATCAAATATAGACAGTAATATGCATTAAATGTTTTGATACACACGTGCATCAACGCAATTAATAACTATTGGCCCAACGTTTCACTAAAACATTTTTGTATTAAACGAAATCACAAGTCGAAAAACTTATACAATAATTTAATATAATATTTAGAGAAAATTTACTTTCTCTAAGAAATACAAATGTTTCGTCTTGAAGAAAGTAGCAAGATCATCCGTCGCACAAGTAAATGATTTAGTTCTTACCATGTCTCCGCAGATTTTGCAGAATATTGTAACTGGAAACGTTCGCGTAGGGGACCAACTAAATCAATAAATTCATGCAGAATTTAATTTTCGGGACCACAATTAGCCGACGCTTCAGCTTATTCACGGTGTCCGTGGAATGTTTTGGAAAAGTGTGAGGCACGAGTGGTCTTTACGAGTAGTTCATTTTTTGGCTTAACTTTCACTTTAGTAGAGTTGCATTTTTTTGTTACCACCATTTCATACCAATAAATGTGGACCTGTTTCCTTACAACCTCCTGACCCATGCAAACATTTATTCATAGAATACTAACTAAAAAAAATTTCAAAAAAAGTAATGATATGCCCATCTTTGCATTCGAGCTATGGGGCAAACAAAATTTCACCCTCGTGGTAGGGACTCCTTCACAGACTCTAACCTTATCCAGACTCCGACTGACTCCAGTAGTTTGTGTTTGTAAAACAAAAAATCACGGTTTGATTTACGACTTACTAATTACGATCTTGCCTTGTCTTTGAAACGACTCATTCAAACTCATTTATACTCGAAGAATATCCTTTGTTTAAACTTGGTAAGTCCATTAATCATAAATCAGTCGGCAGGATTCTCTAACATGTTTCGTCATTCTTTATCTATTTCTAAGCTATTTGCTTATCTTTTAAAAGTCTTATCAGATCACTTTTGTCAAGGTCAATTCCACTCTACCGTAGCTGGAAAACTGGCTGGAGGAATTGATTCGCCTGGCCTGGTTCATTGATGACAATGACTACCCAATTTACACTGGCCCTCTCGCTAGTGGTTGTCACTACCGGCCTCTTGGCATGGCTCTACTACCGACGTCAGCGATCGGCTCAGAAATCCTATTCAAATCCGCTTGGATTGCTCACCGATCCTAACTTAAAACACCAACTGAGGTTAATTGAAAGAGTTCAACTTTCTCACAATACACGTCGCTTCCGATTTGAACTACCACCTGGCACCTGTCTCGGACTGCATCCTGGTCAACATATTTACGTTTCTGCTGTTATCAATGGATCCGTTGTGGTTAGAACTTACTCACCAGTGAGTACAAACCGAGATTTTGGTTATATGGATCTTATTATTAAAGTAAGTTAATTGAATGAATTAATTAGGAACTCACTGTCGTTTCAACCCCATGTGAATTATAATTCCCTTTGCTTTTGCATTAGGTCTATTTCAAGGATACTCATCCAAAGTTTCCAAATGGTGGGAAAATGTCACAATACCTCAACAACATGACGCTTGGTGAATCTATTTCTGTCCGTGGACCGGCTGGACGAATGGTGAGTTTGAGTTACTATTCCCAGGAGTCAACTCTAAGAATCTGCAAATCTTGCAAATTAATGCTAATTGAGTACATCAACTTTTAGGTGTACAATGCGTCGTGCGCAGAATTCGTCATTCGACCTGACAAAAAATCTCCTGCGGTGACCTTCCGAGCGAACGCGATCAATATGATTGCAGGTTGGACAGTAGAAATGTCAGAAGTACCGATAAACTTCCTTCTTTTGATTTTTAATTGAGTGTTTCTTTTCCCACTTTTGACCAGGAGGAAGTGGGATTACTCCAATGCTGCAAATACTCCACGAACTGTTTACTGGGGAAGACGAATCAGAAGCACAGTGCAACTCAAGAGTTACACTGATCTACGCTAATCAAACTGAGGATGATATACTCTGTCGATCATACCTTGAGGAAATTGCACAACGGAATCCTGACAGGCTAACAATCTGGTATACTCTCAGCCAGCCGCCACCTGGTAAGTCATCCGAAGTTTATTTTGATTTAAGACTTGAATGCATTGTTATTTATTATTTGTTAGAATGGTCAAATGGTGTTGGGCGAGTGAGCCGTGACATGTTCCAGGATCACCTCTTCCCACCATCTTCTAATGCAATTCAATTACTTTGTGGTCCCGCCCCAATGATATCTTCCACTTGCCTTCCAGCGCTCGATGAATTAGGTTATGAAACATCTCGGTGCTTTGTGTATTGAGGTACACAACACACACATACACAAAAGTATTCTCTAAGTATTAGTAGTCAATTTAGCGCGCATGTTAGACAGCATTAAAGTAGTTGGGTTGCCAAACCGTTACGACGTAAAGTCATTTTGTTGTGGCAACGGAATAATCTGACGTAACACTTATACATTCTTGTTTACTATACACCTCCGCAGTCATTTTACAATTTTTCCGCCGAATCCTACAATCATTTATTTTCTTTCGCTTACATCGCTTTTCTCTTGCGTTTGAAATGGCAATCTCCGTCGAGAATGAAGGTCACAACCCACCACCACCATTAGACGATAAGGCAAAAGGGAAAGTTACATGGGAGGCAGAGTCAAATCCTGGAGGTAGCAACCAAGTCGACGATGTACAGTTTCGTTCGTCTGCCGTGGGCTTGCCTTATCTGGAACCTCTGCAACTAAATGATGCCAGAAATTCCTCCGCCTCTTCCGGATTTCAGAGACGGCTCAGTGCCAAAAAGTCACAAAATGGCAATTTTTTCATGGGTAAGGTTTACATTTGTCCTTTCAATTAAACTTGAACTTTGGGCGTATAACTAAGCATGCATTTCTTTTGTTTTTCCAGCCTTATTTGCGACGCGTCAATTGGCATCCAACGGGAATCGAGAACTGTACATCAAGTATTCGGTTCGGGAACTCATCATCTACAGTTTTTATTTGGCTACTTTTTGCACAAGTAATGTCACTCTGTTTTCAAACGATCCGTTTTAACGCCTTGCTGATGATTGCCTTTGTGTCTATGGTGGTTTTGTTTTCAGTGGTTTTCCTGAATTACTCCAATTTGAACTTCTACTATACGAAAGTTATACGGGACTTGTTTGTGGAGAAAGCCGTCACTCGTAACTCGGACGTGGATGCAGACAACAGCAAAACATTCGAGACGTCTACCGACGTTCGTGACTTCTGGAATGTTAGTCCCCGCATGTTACTCAATGATTGGCAAAACATTGTACTAATTCCAAGGAATTTTCCATTTTGCCCTTTTCCCAGTACGTTGAAGGTCCGATGCTGGAGGGTCTTTATTGGGAAAATTGGTACGGAGCTGCAGGTGCGGACAAAACAAATACCAAGAATCTTTATATCCAAGAGCTTGTAAGTGCCGAGGAGAAAAAGTTTGGAATTTTGTATGAGAATCAACTGATGGGACTTCCCCGTCTACGACAAGTAAGTTCTCCAGTGTCCATATTGTTTACACAAAGTTTTAGAAGTGAGATGCATAAATGTTTTCTCCTCCAAGATCCGAGTTCGTCCTTCTGAAAGATGTCCAGTTGCAGACAACTTCCGTCAACTTCACCGTCAGTGCTACCCAGAGTACAGTTTTGACGTTGAGGAGAAGGGGGATAAGCAGGGACAATGGCAGGACTATCCACATGCGAATCTAAACTCCGCTCAAGAAATCAAGGAAGCGTAAGGACAGAATATTTCTGTTGGCTCATTCGCATGCTCATCCCGTATCTCCTCAGATTTAAATACAAACGAGGGGGCGCTGGAAGTTGGCACTGGGGCCACCTCTCTTGGTACACTGGAAATGGGGCCGTTCTCAACTTGGAAAGAGTCTACGCAAGCTCCAAACAGAGAATGAAGCAATTGAAGCAGAACTTGTGGATTACAAGGGCAACGCGTGCCGTATTCCTGGATTTCACCGTTTACAATGCAAATATCAATTTGTTTTGTGTTGTGAAGTAAGGGCTCGTCATGTCTTGCCCAATGGCCCATTGCATGTATCTGAATTTCTGCATTTTCACGGCCATAACCTTTTCCATTTTGCAGGCTCAGTTGGGAGTTTCCAGCTACCGGCGGGGTCATTACTTCATCTACACTCCGAACGGTGAAACTGATTCGATATCAAACTTTCATTGAGAAAAATGTTGTGCTACCGGCAGAAATCCTCTTCATGGTCTTCACCCTCTACTATTTGATTCAAGAGATGGTGGAAATGTGTCATTTGGGATGTCCAAAATACCTCCTTGATTGGTGGACATGGCTGGATATCACGATTCTCATCGTAAGAAAATTATGCTATGTATGAGATTTCTTAAATTCTGAGCTTTGTGTTGATCTCTGTTGATTTCAGACATCTTTTGTGTGCATCGGCTTTAGCTTTTATCGCTATTGGCTCGTCGAGCGAACGCTCTCCGCTCTCACCGAGTTTGTGGATAAGTATCATAATTTTGAATTCCTTGGATATTGGGAGACACAATTCAACCATGCCGTCTCCGCTTGTCTCTTTTTCTCTTGGATCAAAGTCTTCAAGTACATTTCATTCAATAGGACCATGACACAGTTGTCAAGTACTTTGTCACGGGTTAGTCACGCTTAAGATGCGTCCAGGGACTAGGCAATCATGGATGCTCATGAAACTTTCTGTTTTGCAGTGTGCCAAGGATATTGGAGGTTTCGCCATCATGTTCTTCATCGTCTTCTTTGCCTTTGCGCAATTGGGCTACCTACTCTTTGGATCTCAGGTGAGAGTCCCCATTGTAGATTCAGCCACATTCCATTCCATTTTATCAATTTTTAATTAATGTTGTCATTATCCATTGTTCAAGGTTGAGGACTTTAGCACTTTCCTCAACTCTACTTTCACTCTTCTTCGCCTCATTTTGGGAGACTTCAACTTCCGTCAAATTGAATCCGCAAATCGTGCCCTTGGTCCAATTTTCTTCCTTGCTTACGTTTTCTTTGTTTTCTTCGTCCTGCTCGTAAGTTTGTTGTGCCTTTGCATTGATTTGATAGTTTATTCATTTGGATAAACTACTTTGCTCTTGCGCAGAACATGTTCTTGGCCATCATCAACGACACTTACAGTGAAGTGAAGGCAGAGATCCAGTCTCAACGGAACGAATTTGAAATTGCAGACTATTTCAAACGATGGGGGAATAACATCAAAGGGAAAATTGGGAAACGAAGTCCAAAGATGGATGCAGAGGCTTCTATCAAGTTGGCTGCTGCCGATGGACAAATCACTTACGACGAGTTGCGAGAAAACCTTCTACGGTGAGCTTGTCCATCCTTTTTGCGCACGCATGTGCATGTGCATGTGCAACGTTGAATTTTTAACCCTAAATGAACTGTTTGTTTACCCATTTCCCAGTTCTGGCTTCAATGACACTGAGATTGAGCTATTCCTCGCTCGTTTTGACTTGGACCAAGACCGAGCCCTCAATGAAGAGGAAACACAGCAAGTTTTGCATGACCTGGAGGGTGAACCAATCCCGATTGGGGAAGGAGGTGACACGCACTACCACAATTCAATGGAGTCAGTCTCCATGCGCTCACACCACACGGCAGACTACACAGGGTACCAATCACATTTACCCCGCCTTAGAAAGGATGCGGTAGAATTATTTGCAATTTTTTCGATTAGCCTCCAAGAACGAGTGGAAGTAATCGAAACTGCACTCCAGGAATTCATTCACACGGCGGCAGAAATCATGGAACGAGTCCAGGCGCGAGAAAAGGAGGGACGAGTCATAAACGAGGTGGAAGGACGACGTGGTTCTGTTGCCCTTTCAAATGAATTAATGTAACACGTACACAACAAAGCAACCCCGGATTAAATGAATTTAATTTTTAATTTTTTTAGTTGCTTTATTTGATTTTAATCTTTTTTGTTTGATTTTTGATTTTTGTTTAGTCAATAAAGGAGCCAATAAGTTTGCGAATTAAGTACGAATAAACTTAAGAAATATAGAACCAATTAATTGCAGATCCCCAGTCGTAACCCCTTTCGCCAAGTGCTAACTGCTCCCCCTGGAGACATTAAACGCTTGACTGCCCGAATGAACGTAAAAATTTCTGAATGAAAGAAGATGTAGGAAGGAAGAAAGTTGTACAGGAATTATTGTTGTTGCTGATGTTGCTTGGCCCGTGCTCCGATGGACCTTGCTTCAGCGGGGGAAATCATCTGAAAAATTGATTCCAACTCGCGGGTAATGTGGAGGCGCTGCCATGATGAGAAAAAGACTCCGCGGATCCGATCGAAGGAATCTTTATCGTAAACCGATCTCGCTGTATTCGTAAACTCAAACGGTTCTGCAAAAAAACAAAAAATGAAGAATGAGCTCCAACTTACAGAGGAACTGTAGTAGTAAAAAGTAAGGGGCTCACCTTCAATACAAATGTGTTTCCACTGATATGTATCATTCTTGGGGGCCCGACTATTTGAACAAGCGCGGATACTCATCGTCGCCCCATTCCGAACACTGATTGCGCTATTTCTGTAGCTAAAAATGAAAAGGAGTCCATGGAAATTAGATTTATGACGAACGAGTATTGACATCAATACTTACTCAAACTTGACTGCATAATATTCGAGGAATCCTAGAAGGAGTTCTCCTAGAGATTCGGTATTGTCCAAAGTCACTATAGCGGCGATTGAGTTCGAAAGCGTTTTCTTGACCCTCCAGAGCTCGGCCAACTGTGAATATTTATCTGGATATCCGATATGGAGGCAAGGGAGGATTTGCGGGGAGACACCGTGTTGAAGGAAGTGGATCACCATGAGAGAGAGGGAGTAACTCGACAGGGTCATCTGTTTAGCATCATTGATCCCCTGAGCATGCGCCCACAGCTTCACTACAATGACCAGTGGACGCACGCGCCAGTCGCAGAGAGCGTAGGAATGGAGGAGGAGAGAGTTCTGCATGCCAACGGAATTGTTGACATTGATGTCCACATCAATGGCGTGAGTTGTCTCCCGTAGCTTCAGAATTGGGACCTTGGCTAGGATCAACTCCTTCCGAGTCAAGTGCGGAACACTCTCAAAAAGAGGGACCATGGCTTCGAGAAGATCAATGGCTTCCCTCCGTGGATCAAGCACAATCTCATCCCGGTGTTGGATAATGAGGCACATGTCTACATCGGAAGTATTGGTGCCAAATCCAGAAATGGTTGAGCCCACCATTTCCAGTCGAAAGTCGGCATTGTACTTCTAATAACAAAAGACATGGAAGTCAGTGACAGTGATAATCTTGTTACGTCATGATTACTCACCCGGACACAATCTGACAAGTCCCTCCACAATTCTAATTTCCTCATAAATGTTTCCCGTGTTTGCTGATTGGTTTGAAACTTGGTCCAGATTTTATCCGAAAGCTACAGAGAGTCAAGGAAGAATAATCAGACCCGGCATTGATCGCTGGCAATATATAAATCAAACGCAAGTGTTTGGAATGCTGGAGAATAATGTGAAAGTCAGTCACCTTGGCCACCCGTGCCTCAACTTGGCCGGGTGGGCCCATCTCATCAGGTTTATCAGACTCATCCACGTAATGAAACCGATTCATCAGGTCCTCCGATTCCAAAGTCTGATTCCAGTGCCAACGGTTGTGGAAGTGGAACGGTTTCACGTACCCGTTGTATGGCCGACGAAAAAACGCCTGATGTGAACCAGGTGATGTCCGATTGTCAAACTGACCCGTGTTCCTGAAACATAAATAAAATCACGTTTAGTTCCATCCAATGTCAGTTCATTGAGCTTTTAACCTTCACCACTTTTTTTGAGACTTAACTAAGTTATCGTTAGAAAGTTATTACTGGAGGTGCAGTACAAAAAATAATCTAAACTATGAAACAGAAGCAAAGTTGTCTCCATTCAGTCCCTGCGGATCCTCAGCATTCATAATCATAATCCTAACCATAGATAAGAGGTCAAACTCCTCTGCCTGCCCTTGGCCTTCAAATCATACTAAACTACTTCTTAATCCAATTAGGAGATAATACGTTACCTTTGCGTAGAAGAAAAGTATAAGATTGTGAAGTCAATTGGTTTTAGGAGAAGGACTTGGCTGATTGTTACCTTTTCTCCGGAGCAGAAAAGGCGGAGCCCCCTTGATTATTTTGGATACTCCGCGGACTTAGGGCCATCGGTTGAACGCAATTCTCTTCCATGGCATCAGGGTCATAAGCCCAGACCCTTGTGGCATCAGAGAGTGTGATGGATTTCCCAGGATCTGTAGAAGCTGCCGGCATCTGGAGTTCATGGGGGAACATGAAGGGATGTGCAGGATTGAAGACTTGCCCATGTGGCAAATGGTGATGATCATGCGATGAGTGAAAAAAATGAGAATACGGGATCTGATTCTGAGGAGACAAAATGTCTGAGGATGGGACATCACTACCACCGCTGCGACGCTGATTGAAGAAACGGTTATTAGGTGGGAAATTCTCAAAGGAAGAGTTGTGACCACCGCCGCGAGTGGCTCCTTCCCCAGCGTTGACGTTGAGGTGGTGTTGGTGACCTTGGCCTTCGGGAGGGTATGAGTAGTAGTTACTTGAATTACTACCGTTGTAACCATTCTCTTGCGGATTACCGTCACCATTATTGTCATTCTGGGGGTGGTGATGGTTGTTGGGATTCTGCCCACCTTGACGATTATTGTAGTAGCGTTGATTGTTAAAATAATTTCTCCTGGGGTGGTGGTAATCTCGATCCCACCTACCATTGTTACCTCCGTTGTAACCATTATTGTAGTGATGATGATGAGGATTGTGGCCTCCCTGACGTTGATTATTGTAGCGCTGGTAGTTAGAATAATGTTTCCGATATTGAAATTCCCGTTGATCGTAGCGAACATTATTGCCGCCATTGTTGCTGCTTCCGTTGGTTCCTGTATAGTAATTTTCCTGATTGTCCTTGGCATCGTCCAGAGAAATGATGATCTCGCGCTCCTTTACTTCCATTCCTGACCTCTAAAATGTGATTTCCCTGTGACAATCTGGAAAAAGCACAAAATTGAAAGTTATCAATTAATTTACATCAAATACCAGAAATCCGGATGACCTTGAGCGTAGTAAACGGACTCACAAAAACAATAAATTGACTGTAAACGATTAATTTGATGAGCTTCCAATACGTAGTAAGATGCCAAGGATCGGGAACAGGAACCGTCGACGGATGAATGCAGCTCAAAGGGAAACTTTCAACTGTCACTGCCCTGACATTGACATCCTAGAAATGTAGAATGTAGAATGGGAGGAATTGACTTCCTACTGCAGCAACATGACTCAACGGAAGACAAAGTCCCTTCCCTGAGGCTAAAAGTAACCCTTTGACACCTACAAAACTTGGACTTGTTTTGTTTGTGCTTGAGTGACCCCTGACAAAGGTCACACAAATAGGTCTCACCTGTAGAAACTCCCTCACCTGGAACCTCCCACTTCCAATTCAGTGTTGGGCATGTCATGAATAATCCTCGGTCACAAAATCACTCATTCCAGTCTCTCATCCTAAAATACAGAATAAAGGCGCTATGAGTAAGAAACGAGAAAGTAAATGAAAATTTTCGAAGGTCAGAGGTCATTCCTGGTTTGAATTGAATTGAAGTGCCCTCAAATGAATAAAGGGTGCTGGGTGTGGAATTTGTTTTCCTTGACATTTTCCTCCTTTCTCTTTTTCAGTTGAAATTTTCTTTTCTTTCCCTCTTTCCGAGTAAAGGAGAAAGAAATCAATAATTTTCTCTCCACATTATTTGAGAAAATATTCAGCAGAGTTCTCCAGCGAACTGTCCGCTACTGGAGTTTTCAACCTCCACACAATACAAATCTCCATCCTCATCCTGGACATGGTCCCTTACTATTCCCCGTCTTGACCTTCATCTAGTTTGCGGACTTTTCTGTCATATATGACTGGGGGACTGTCAGACTTCAAAGGACGCCAAAAACAGAGCCGTGACCTTACCTTCCCTCTTCAACCAACTTGTGTGACCTTTATGATTTCAGTTCCCCTGGAATTTAAATTTGAATAAAAAGCAGAGTTGAAAACAAGAAACGAGTTTTCATCATCATGGCAACACTTTGGGGTTGAACTGCGCATGTTATTCTTTGTCAAGAAACGAAATGGCGTAAAAGCGTCTTTGGAGCAGACACGCAAAAGACGTGGTGGCTCCGCGGTTGACAATAATAATTGTCGCGATGGCACGAAGAAGGGTAAACTTCGAAATCAACAGATTGTTTCGGTAGTTAAGTTATTTCAAACAAACAAATTAAGACAAACGGCAGTTGCATCGGCATCCAAAATACCAAAACTGCGGTTTTGGATCACAAATTTGAAAATGAAAATATTTCTACAATTTTTTACCGAATCTTATCAAAATGGCGCTATCATCCGGTTTGCCATTCAGCGGCGTTTTCAGCTCAGCAATTTTGTCACACTCGTGCTCACCACTAGCTCAAAGGCGAAAATCATTGCGAAACACCGGAGTGTCATGCAATTTCATGTAGTACTATTTAATATAGATTTAAACAGAAGTGAGTGAGTTTTCATCCGCAATTAAATATACAGTGCCGTAAGACAAACTTGGTTGTGTTAAAAACATTCC
>JAQIWD010001269.1:0-13276 GCA_034694825.1 Anurida granaria
TATTACATTTCACTTGATCCGAAAGCCAAGGCGTCTTTTTACCACAAAGATTCCCTGGACCCCAGCATACACAAGTCAACCCCATGCAGGCTCTAAATGTGCCATCAAGTGGGTATAAATGGATGATTTGAAAATCCCTTTTATCCCAAGTGACATGACGTGGAACTAACAGAAGTTCATTTGACTTTTAAAGCGTCCAGCCGTGATCAGGCAATGTCGTGTCATTTTATTAACTGATTGCAAATATTTTGCACCCATGCGTCAGCTAAATGCGTCCTATCGATTGTTCCGGTAGCTTTTGTGGTGCGCCCTGTCAAAACGATCCCATCTAACTCCAACTTGCCCGTTGTTGTCCCGAGGTGTACAGTTAGATGATTGACATGGTGGATGAGATTGAATACGTAATGAATGCAAAAGTGGGATATTATTTATGGAGCTTTCCCATGGTGGCATAACGGAACGGTAATAGTTGGTGGTCGTGGTGGTGGTCACAGGCGGGTTTGAATGAGCGACCCGGAATTCATCACGACATGAAACTCATCAAGGAACCACTCAAGTCGCATCCATCTTCATCCCTTGTGTCTCTTCTTCTTCTAATCTTCACACTTGATGGGATTCATTCCGTGGTGTGACCACACGAACAACGGAACCTCATCATCAAGTTAAGAAATTATGGAATCCCTATATAATTCCTCCCTTGATTTAAACCCATTTGATCAGTATCAGGCAAGGGCAAGATGAGTGAAGAAGCTTTTAAAGAAAATGACATGACATGCATGACATTTCTTCTCGTTCTATTATTTCATTCGGCCCTTCCTAAGATGATTATCATTAGCTTTCATTTAATAATCCGCATGGACCACTTCCATTTTCTTGCCTGACGGATGAAAAGCAGAGTCCGTATCTAGGAAAAACGATGCACCCACTTTAGAGCCACTGCTAGCGCAGCGTAGGCAGGAAACCATCCCCACCGAATGGGCATAAATAGGAAGCTTCTGTCTGTCTGGGGCTGTCAGGGAAGACGGAAATCCCGGCTGTCATGCTCTTATCCTGCACAACACCCATCGCAATCCACAGAAATATTCCTGCCACATCATCCAAATAATACAAAATGCCATTTGGGCAATAATGGAAGTATGGTAACAATAACAGCCCATACACAATGACAGAACCATCTCTGGTGTTGTTGAGGGGAAATCAATGAATGCCATTACAATTTATTTTTGCAAATTCACCGCCATGATTCCACATTAGTTCGGTCCTACTTTTGGACTATTCAATTAAGTCTCTCATGGCCCTCATTTTCAATGTTCCCTCCTCAAGATCACTGCCCTAGTTGGCGTGTTTTGGGCTCAAATCGGAAGCGTGGAGTGCAGCAGTGCGAATCAGCGTCCTCTTCCGTGTGCGCAAGCCCCGTATGACCGCCGCCGCATGCATGACATGTCAACTCGCCCAAAATTGTCTTGGGGTTACGGAGAATCCTATTATTGTAAAGGTTATTTTTCCGCTAGTCGCCCAAATTAAAATGAAAAATGAAGACCTTTTCATGTTTGTTCTGCAGGTTGCTCTTATTATTCCCTCGCCAACGACACAGGAAGTCGAGGATAAAAATCGCAGAAAAATGGTCTCGGCTAACAAATCCTTGACTTTTGACGTGACAGCCCTACCCGCACTCTGCCAAAAGTTGGTTATCAGGCAATACAGAACATAATCAGAGAGGTCGAGATGA
This sequence comes from Anurida granaria, assembly GCA_034694825.1. Taxonomy (NCBI): domain Eukaryota; kingdom Metazoa; phylum Arthropoda; class Collembola; order Poduromorpha; family Neanuridae; genus Anurida; species Anurida granaria. The sequence continues at coordinate 1,730 of JAQIWD010001269.1, forward strand.
CACGGGTTCGAGTGTTCTGATAGATGACTAAATAGGAATAACGTTATGCCCGTGTGTCATGGGTGTATTACGCGTACGCTGATACGAAATTTCCCAATATCTATTGAGATTATAAATGCACGCACACACACGTCCACACGCGTTATGCCCGTGGGAAGGGTGAATACACCTTTGTCAGAAATTATTATTTAGGGACCATGTGCTCACCTTGAAGAAAAAAGTGAGAATTTACTACATGGAAAGGTATTAGAGACAGGGTCGTCGGTTATTGTACAATTTTTATGTTATTTTCTTTATGGTTGGTTCCGTAGCGTAGCAAAGGTCAAGTTTTCTTTCGTTTTGAGATTCTAATCACTAATTCTGGTGGTTGGTCTTACAGCGTTGCGTCTTGCGTCAATAATTCCACGTCGGTCGAAACTTACAACCAAACAAGAAATCGTGTGAATGACTCAACCCCGGCTAAAAATTTAGTTTGAGGGCGAGGAGGATTTACCTGAAATTTTCCAAACAAGTTTGAAAGATGTGGGATTGAATTTTGGAAAAAGAAGATGAGCAGTACTAGGGGATGTATTATAATTTTTAATGGGGCCTAATATGCGCCTACTTTAGGTTTGGAAATGAATCACTTTCATCTTTCTTCCCTACGTCTGACTTCATCCCTGTCTCCTCAGAAATTTGTAGGCGTGTTATAAAGTTTTTTGTTTGAATTATAAAATGGGACCCTTAGGGTCCGTTGTGTCATAAATATGAATTGTTGACATTGTGCGAAAGTAATAACCGCCTAATGCCCACTCTCCCTTTTGGATGCATAGGGTACGCGTACGAGCTAATTTAAATACTCACAGAACAGGATTTAGAATGCTGTTGGGATCAACTCAAATTTCAAACTAAAAACTTAACACCGCACGACATCCCTCAAATTATTCGTGCAAATTGTTTAGGGAAACGGAGTCCAATTTCAACACAATTTATCTCCAACTTGTGTCTAATAGTTTATTCAGTTCGTGTATAAACCTCGAAATGAATTATTAAATTTTGCAAAACTGAGTCATTTTTTCTTGGGTTATAAAATTATACCTAAATATGAGGAATTCTAGCCTAAGGGTTAGGCCTGACTACGTGGTTTACAGTCACTTAACGCGCATTACTTGGCAGTAAAGCCCATATTTCCACATCTCAAGAAATACTGCGAGAAAATTACGCATTCCAGTACGGCAGTCGCAAATGTACGTTTTCCATCAAAACTTTTCCACGTTCTGGTAATAAAACAAGTATTAATCTTTCCATACTTTACTTCCCTGTGGAAGTAGGGGGAAAGTGAGGATTTTGGTCCTGAATATCCAATGATGTAGCGCACACTTTTTCTGAAAGGATTGACAAAACAATTGTAACCCTCCATGGATTCCATGCTCATGTTCGGAAGATTCCAAGCAGCATGTTACTTGTAAAATGTTAATTTTTTAGCGCGTTTTAGCAAAAAGAAGGCGTTACCGACAAAGTTAAATACATGCATCAGGATTTTATAACTTGGGTGGAGGAAATGTCGTTGGAATGATTTTGGCCTGGAGATACAAGCATTCTGCAGGATTCGAGGTAAAAATGTGAGTTTCAACATCCCTGCCTTTGGCTCCATGTCGTAAAACCTCGCGTTTTCTGATCTGTGACTAATCAAGAATGGAAGGATACTTAAGCCATTAGACTTGAATAAATAAATCATTTGGAGCTACACTTTTACACTTTATTACTCCCCCTAAAACACTTAATTTGTCTATGCACAAAGTGTGAGGTAGCACCAACTTAACTTTTATTTTAAATCTTACAATATCTCTTTATCACTTATCTGACATGGAACAACCTCAGCCCTTTTGCCCGGGGTTGAATTTACCTTGACGAAAACGCATTTCAGTACACGTCATGTCATTATTTTCGAAAATTGATTTGTGATTCAATAGTGTAGTTTGCATGGTCGTATTTTATTAATTTGGGCGGAAATTTATCTATTTGCAAAACGAGGTTAAAGGTGTTACGCAGTTACGCAGTACCCTTATAAAGGCGTTGCGTTAAATACCAAGTGGGAATCTGAGGTTGCAGCATGGGAAAATTGGTTCAAGCATTTTGTTTTAAATTTTTTGAAAATAAAAAACCAACTGTTTTAAAAGCAGCGTCAAGTTCATTTGATGGAGAACAGTGCTGGTCCTTTGTTTCAAGCCCATTAAGTCCTGCTCAAGTTCCAATTTCCGTTGGTCGGGTAGTGGTAATTAGAAGACCCTTAAGGTTACCCCCTAAATTTTTAACTGCACCACATCTGTGAGTCGTTTCCTTCATTTTCAGTTCAAACCCTCTAAAATCCTTTAAAAAAGGGAAAAACACACCCCTAAAAGCCTGAGATCTGAGTTGTGACCCCTCCAGGTCTGAATCAGAGAAATTCTTGGCTTGAGAAAATGACCTTTTCCCTTCATCTTCTCCATCATCTGGCCCAAAATCCCTCAGAGCACTTTTAAGACAAGCCCCAATCTCCCTTCAAGATTTCCGTGGGATCCTCCTTAGAGATCTTCTTGGAAAAGGGATGGAAATGAAAGTGTTGGATTACAACAAGTCGACTTGGTTTGACTTGACTCATAGTTTCAAACTTTTCAACCCTCCTACTCTAATGATGATGATTGTGCTCTACTCCCCAATTTTTGGAAAGAACAGACTGCGAGCTAAGAGCTATCCGATGGCAGCGGCGGCGGTGGTGGCCGTGCCGGTGGTGGTGGGCTGGTTCGGTGCTCTATAAACTTCTAACCCTAAAATATACTTTCCAAATTACTTTAATCTTCCCTCTGCTCGCTTCGCCTTAAACTTCCAGCTAAAGCATTTAGGATCCAAACAACAACAAAAACGAAAGATTTGTAAGATCAAGTTGGGAGATTCAATTTCATTTTCTCCTAAAGCATTTCCTTCTGCCTCTCTTCCAAATTTTGAATTATAATGAATTTTGATCCACTCCAAACCACAACAGAAAGTGGTTGAAGGAAGCGAAGGGAAGGGGAAGCTGGAGGGTTTGACAGGCCAAAACGGAATACCATATGCCCCGGTCCTTTTGACAAATGAATACTCCAGACAAGTTCTATTTTCCAATTCATTTGATTAGGCCCTGGATTCTAAGGGAAAGATGAAGGGATAGGACTGAAAACCAACAACGAAACGAAGGGAATCTGGATTAGTTACATTAGTCTTGTGACCCAACCAATTCCAGATGCTCCGACTTCTGGAGATGATGATGATGATGACGGATGAAGTATTTTAGCGAAGCCTCCGGACTTTGAGAGGAAATTAATAACACGGGTAATAATACATTAAAAGGCCACTGCCTACTTAGAAGGTATGGGGCTTCAGGGTGGACCATTAGACCATTAGTGCTGGCTGTGGTTCTGAATGCACTGCCGGGGGATGAAATTTACTAAAGTCCTTCCAGCGTCTTTTTTTTTTGTTCTTCCCTCACTGATTCCACTGATTCCACTGATACGAATCTTGAAGATGAGGCATGTGGTCCGTCTGCTCATCTCCTTGGTATTTTATTATCTCGAAAGCTTTGAGCCGATGATGATGGAAAGGAGATCAATCCGTGTGGTTTTATTCCAAGACTCCGTCCATCTTCCAAACTCACTGAAGATCGGGAACTAAGATTTCGGTGGGAATGATCATCCCCCTCGGTTTCAATCTGCGTCCCTTTGCAAATGATCAAATCTAGAAGACGCACAGGAAGAAATTCATGGAAATCGACAAGTGGATAAGTTCCAGCCGAGTAAGATGATCTTCCTGGAAAGACTTCCAGGAAGATCTCTAATTCTTCTTCTTTCCCTTTTCATCCCAACTTCCATGGAATAATTGCCAATTAAGATTTCTCGGAATGGAATGTAATAGAACACCCCTACCTTCCTATTCTTCTTTTCTCGGATTCCAGGATTTTTCTCCGGTCCCTTCGGTTTGTTAGCGTCCCTTTGGAAATTAAATGAAGTTTGGAGGATCCAAGTTGAAATGACGGGGAAGATGTAGGTGCAGTAGTGAGCTTGATTTCTAATTTTGGTAAAATGCACTCGAGGCGTGAATTGGCAATTTCATCGTTTTCTGGGCTTGGTCTCTCCTCCTTATGTTCATGACATTATCAGATCCACGATGTCATTCCCCAAGTTCAATCTTGGAAGTTTCCTGCCTCCCGAATCCTGATACATGGGCTTGGTTTCAGAAGGAAATCACCTACGGCGGCATACACAACTCCTTCCTTCCCTAAGAAATATAACAATCTCCATTCTTCGCCGCACAACAATGAAGCCTCGCCTTATTTCCTATAAGTTCAGATGAGGTGGGATGACTGTAAAAATAGCCAACGATAAATACAGAGGAACAAGTGTATCAATCACCTTACCCAGGGAAGCCAATCTTACATTGGGGGGATGGATAGGTAGGAGACTCTTCAGTTTGGACTATTTATAACCTGCTGATATTAATCAGGACATAATCACGAATTTTATTCTCAAGTTCAATCTATTGTGATATGGAAGGCTATGGAGGATGTATAGTTAATGAGCACGTGGACAATGGACTCTTTCCTCCAATATTACTGTTAGGGAAGCTGTTTATGTGGCAGTCAAGTCAAAGCATCCTGTCAAGCAGAGCCATGATACCAAGGAGATGAGATGGTCCATCCATGTCCTAAAGCTCAAAAAGCGTCCGTCTACCTGTCAAGTTCCTCAACTTGGTATTGTTATTGTCAAAATCTTGGTATCATTCAAAAGGTAACTGGATCAGATTTAGGATTAATGAGAACGTCCATTTTCAAACTTTGGCGGGCAGGAGCCTGAGGCTGGGATTTATACCTCACCATTTTTGAAATTCGGAGGGTGACTTCCTTTGTGCGAGTTCAACAACGCAATATTTCATCCGCATTAGAAATCAGTCTTGCGTCCACCAGCGTTTCCGTTTCCGCCACCGTTGCAAAATTTTTGCAAAAAATGACCATAATGTATTTCCAGCATCAGTGGCACATTAACTAATGGCACGGAGATTTCATGGAGAGTAATTCTTCTACGTCAGTCCAGTTTCCGCTTGGAATGGCACTTCCCCTGGATTGTTTGCAATCAATTGTCCTTTTCTGGACCTTCATGTCGTATAATCATCTCTCACAGTGAATAAATAGGATGTACGGGGGTTGAATTCTGCTGAATAGGTCTCTGCGGCTAATAAATCTCTCCTTCAAAAGGTATTTTCCAATCCAATGCATTCATCAATGCAAACACTTTTATTGAGCTTATAATATGCAGAGATTCTAAACATAAAGGATTGAAGGTGACATTGTGGATGCTGCTGGATTCGAGAAGATGCGCAATGCCAGGACCACAAATCCTGTAATCCCTTCCGGTGCTTTATATTCCAGCATTGAACCTTATGAAAATTCAAGTCTACGATAAATATTATTTCCATCCGGGGAAAAAAAACATTTTTTCTTCTAAAAAACAGATATATGGTCAGAAATCAATAAATTTCGTAGTTGGTCACTTCCTTCCAACTGGAAATCCTCCGTCTTTTGCTTGTAAATTTTATAGTTATAAAAAAAGCACATAATCCCATATTGTTCCTGTTATTATCCAACTCATCATCTCCATGAATTAAGGCTCTGTAAAACACGATCCGTTGTTCGTTCCTTGGTTGGGCTCTCGCAAGCTCCGAGCGCCCAATCTATCAAAGCTTTTTCTTGTAAAAGGTATGAATTATTACCCCTCCTGTATCAGGTTTTTAGTGGAGGAATTTAAGATCGAATGTGCATGTGTGTGCGAGCAAGGGCCATAGTTGTTTCGTTGTAATTTTATGGATAAAAGCTCACCTCACCTCAGGTCATCTTTCGACTTTCTTGTTTCAAGAATTTCAAAAGAAAAAACACATCGAGATGCTTCGGTTCTTGCGTTCTTTGTAATGAAGCTTAGTGTATTTGGCTCCATGGCATTGCATTAGAAGATCTTGAACCTGAGTAGAAAATATTAAAAATCTGTCATGGAGTATTGTAAATGAGGGTGTAGCTCTCTCCTGTCTTCCTCATCTTCAAATTGTAAAATTGTAATACCTTGTATCACCTACACCTTCCCAGTCCATTTTTAATGAATGTGAGTTGTGGTTCAGGCAGTAAATGAACTTACGTCTTCAAACCCCCCTTAAAACTTAACGATACTTTCTCAAATAAAATTGGTCCATGGTTTATGCTCTTCATAAAACAAGGAATCATTCCCTTTTTCGTTTTCCTAGTACAAGACACTAAAAATAAAAAGGATTTTGATGTAACTCTTCGCCCATCAATAAAAATTGACTCCAATTTCCGTACAGTGGCTGGAGGGCTAAATTTTCAAAATGCATCCTAAGAAATTGACCGTCATCGGTTAGATGATGAAAATTTTAAATTGAATTGATCCCAATCAGTTAGCCATCAACGACCGACGTAACATCGCTGGCCGCAATCTACACGGCTTTGATTGATTTTTTTTGCAAATCATGCATTTTGCATTGAAATAGGAAGTAGAGGCATTGAAATGATAGGATCGAACTCTCCTCACGTTCAGTCCACACCATGCTGAGCAGTTACGTGCATCTCACTCACCTGTAGCTGTAAATCTTAATTACGTGCGTATTGATTAAGGAATGCTATGAATAGATGCCCATTTTTTTTTTCAACTTTAATTTAGCACCGAGAATGTTGGATTTCAATTTTCCGACCTGTCAACCTATTTCCTTCCTCCGACTGACTGACAAGGTGTGGTGTGGTTATCCTTCAATGCTCTCTAGATTCTCATTTAGATTTTGGAATATTTAAAATGAAAATGGCAGGGAGATCAAATGAATACAGGGAGAGATTAGGAGACCGGATGGCGTAAGGCTTATCTCTGGGAAATGAAAATAGTTCTACTACAAAACCACAAAGGGGGAAAGTGCTGGTGGTAGGAGTGAAAGTCATTTGGGTGATTAACGATGCATTGTGGTTGAAATAGAAATGAGGACAGTTATGGATAATAATTAATTAATATTCCACTGCGCCACATTTCCTACTTTTGAGGGAAATTCATAGTAATCATAATGTAGGTAAGGGCCAATTCGTAGAGCCTTCCCTTGGATTCCGCCAACCAGCCACGATGGATTGGGTTATTTGTTTTCATTACTTTGCAGATTTTTTTCTAATGTGACATTTAAAGGCCTTTATCTCAGCCACCCTGGGAATTTGGCACAGAGCGTAAAATCCAAAAGTCATGCAGAAAATGGGAAGTGTGACTGTGATGTTGGTGCTGGGTACGCATAGGAAAAAGTTATTCATTGGCTTAGTTTTCGTTTTCATAGAACTCCGGAAGATCTAGGACTGTCAGAGATGATGTTGAAAGTCCCATTTGATTTATAACAATGAGGAATGATGATGGGATTCTGCATAGGATGCGAGTAATAGTGAAAGGATGCTGGAACAAGTAGAGAAAGTGCGGAAAATCTATCGACCAATCCCTGATTTTTTGTCTTTTGTTCTCTTCTAGGCAATCTTCTCCTCTTCATCTGCGTATCTGCATGAAGCAACATTCCGGAAGGTCTACTTCCACCGCGTCGTCATCGTCCTTCCGCCGTCTTGGGACTCGAGAGCCTGTGGTCGCTACTTACCTGCATCACCCACTAGCGCGAGCTTGGTTGCCAAAGCCGAGTTCCGGATTGGAGGAGAACATCCGCTCTTTGGTCACGCACCGTTTACGCAACAGTCCCTCGGATGCCAGAAACCTGGAGACTTTATTTCAATGGGTTATCAGTACTTGATGGGCTACAATGAGACAGGACATGGAACGTCAATCGCAGGTACTTCCTCCCTCCAATTGTTTTCCCCCTTGCTTGATTGTTTTCCGAAAAAAGTTCAAAGCCAGGGAGGAGACGCCGTGGGGAACCGTGTGGGGGACCGTGTGGGGGAACCGTTGGGAAGGAAGCATGTTCCAGGAGGGTACTGTCATAATCAATCCCTAGTCACAGTTGGTGTTTGCACAAAGGCGAAAGAAGAAGCAGGGGGGATTGATTTGACATGCTTTCCCAGGTACTTTTGGGAGCCCTACCAAAGGGATATAATACCCTTGCTGGAGAAAGGTAAAAGTGGAGGCGAAGCGTGTAAAAAGGGCCCAATTTAATTTTCTTTGGCGTGGTGGCAGTGGAAAGAAGGAGTGAATTTGAAACGATAAGGTTGAAATGCCTAGCAGTAACTGTCTCTTTGATATTAAACTCCTGGAGAGGATTTTGCGATATTAAAGGGCCAAAGTATCCCCCGCCTCTGCATAAAACCTGACCTAATGTACACTTAAGCCAACTCAAGGACGGCCCGCCGCTTCCATTGAACTAACTTTGTAAAGGAATACTAAATGTGATGGTTTTGTTTGTATTAAAACTTAGTTTTTCCTTTACCTAATCTGCCAGAGAAGGGAGACGCACCGCCGCGGCGAAACTGAGAGCAACACCGCCACGGTTCCTTCTCAACCCCCATTAGATTTTATATTCTCCCTTTAAGATTTAATGGGCAAGGCGTAAAAAGAGGAAGGAAGTCAGGGGAGTCGTTCATTGTCTAGGGAAATGAAAATTGAGGGTTCATTCCTTCCCTTATTGTTCCTCTTCTGCTGAGGAGGTTATTTGGGCTAATAAGAAAGAGACAAGACAAGTTGCTACTTTATGAAGAAAGATGGAAAACTTTTACGCAAATTCATAACGTAAGGGCTCTAGGATGGGCCTTTTATGCCTTGGATGGGGCCTGAGTAGGCCAAAGGCATAAGGAACTTGTATAACCAACTTAATCTATTTTTTGATGGTCCGTCCGCCCGTCACAAGGAGAAAGTACTTTCTCCAAAGAGGTTTCGCGTGCCCAAGCCTCATTCCTCCCGTACAGTTTGTGTTATTAGACGAGAAAACTTGGATGGATGATGGGAATTAGAATGCAAATGGATTCGGCTGGTCTTAACCCAGTAAAAAGAAGAAGTCTCCGAAATTGCATGCTACTTTCACTTAATCCTACCTTTTGCAAACTTCCTTCCCCCTTAGTTTTCATGGTATCATTTCTGTTCTGTCTCTTAATAAACCACCCACACTCGTCCCTACTGGAGTTCCCACCGAGAAATGATGAGCTTATTCCCTTATTATGATTTTGCCCGTCTTTTGATAGTCCCGACTACTTTTATTATTTCGGATTTCTAACCATGGTTTTTTTAAATATATATTTTAGATCGGGCAGTTGTTCATGAATGGGCCAAACTCCGATACGGGGTTTTCGAAGAAAAAGGCTACGAGAATGATCCCATTTATCCGCAAGAGTATCATAAGGGGGGTACTAGCGGGGACGCTCGGATCCCTACAGCATGCACCAATGGTCCATTACATGGTGATTGGTAAGTCTTATTTTGCTCCAATTTTAGCAGTACTTTCTTAAGATCTTCTTTTCCCTCCGTCTTCCCCAGCTAAATCCGAAGCAGTACTTATAAATCAGTGATGAAACTTCAAGGGGAATAATCTTCGCCAATTCAATTCAAACAGCCCCGAAAAGTACTTTGCTCCTCTTCTTTTATTTATGCTCCATTCTCTTCATCCCTGAAATTGTAATGGGAGTATGAACCCCTTCATTTCCCCAGTTTCGCTGCTACTATAATTCGAACCCAAAGAATTTTTGCGAGGAAATGATCCATTTCTAACATTTCTTTTGTCCTCTTGAACTTTTTGAGCCTTTGTTCAAAATTTTATGAAACTGTAAAAAAAAATTCTGGAACTTAATCCTTTTTCGGGGTGTTGTTTTAGAGTAAAAATAACATAAAAACCTACAATTTGTGGGCTAAAAGTGTAGAGAAGCGTGGTTATGGGTTTTTAATGAGAATACCTTGAACACTTTTCCATTTCCTTTGAAGTTATTCCCCTCTTCAGTCAGTTAGTAATTAAGAACCTCACAGAATAATGGAAAAGGAATTATATTCTCATAATGCGACTTTTTTTTGGAGAAGTGTAGTAAACGAAAGTAATAATGCTTCCCGCAGTATCCCAGCTCCTTGATTACGGTTCATTACTCTCTCCCGACGTTTTCGTATTAACTTCGAAAGTAGATTTTCCCAAGAAGCCTTTGCGGTTGGTAATAATGTAATGTAAGAAGGAAGATGATGATTATGAGATTGTATTAATTTACCCACAGGTCGGAATCATGTTCAAAGGATCCGTCCTCTGACAGGAACTGCGTCTTCATCCCTTCCATGACAGGAGAGAATGAGGGGTTGAGTAGCTCAATTATGTCATTCCCACAACTCCCGAATGTCAAGTGGTTCTGTGACACGGTCACCCACAACCCTCTCGCCCCGACTAAACACAACTTCCTCTGCGATAAGAAATCCATCAAGGAAATTATCTTTTCACACCCGGATTTCCGTAACCTCACCTCATCCTCCCAAAGGTAAATAACCCAAGCCCTTTCTAATAATGGAAAACTAATATTGCCATTTACCTCTAAAATGTCAACTTTACGAATGGGGCATGAATGGCGGCGGCAGTAGTAGTGCGGTGGCGGAAATGCTGTGAAAGGCTTTACTACTTTTGCATAAATTGGAGCAATTTGATGGCACTTCAATTATTTGGGAATTTATGGATTTGAGGCTTCCGTAAGTAGAGCACATTTACGACCCATGCCGCGATGCTAATGAAGATCGATAGAAAGTAAAACGAAGAAAGGGAAGGCGAATGGCGAATCTTGTGGCATAAGACCGCAATTTGAACAGTTCGAAATTTTCTCTAATTTTGAAATGACACCTCCTTGTAATTTTAATGCTAAAACCACCGCCTAATTCCGGGGGATGTCAATATTAACATTTCCCAATAGTTCAATTTCTTTGCCTAATTAGCCGCAGGTGGCAAAGTTATTTCCAACATTTTGATGCCTCAACATAACGGTGTGGTTTGAAGAGGGCATGGGAGAATTGCAACAACTACTAATTCAGCCGCCGTAACAGGCGTGGGAATTATCTTTATCAGAATCACCTCCTTTTGAGTGGCAGAAATAACTTTCCATTTTCTCAAGAAGTGTTTGAGTGTTTCCTAATTCCTTTAGGCGCTTAGCCAAAGTGCCATCCCGTCACTCAGAATTCGCGATAAGGCCAGCAGCACCCATTTCCACTTTTGCCAAATCGACATTTTGCTCCTCGGTAGTTGTGTTGTTCCCGATACTGTCTAAATATAAACACTTTCGGGGAGTGAAAAGCAATTAACGACTATCAGCCCACCGGCACACTTTCTTTCCCTCACTATTATGGGATGGGCTCATTTTTCTTGATTCCAACCACTTAAACCTTCGGATACCTGCCAATACAGTCAAAGTTTGCTAACTTTAAATGTTTCAAATGACAAAATAAGGGCAGGCAAGCAAGCAGCTTGGCAGGTGCGCATCGAGTTGGCATTAACGGCTTGATGGTAGTGGTCTCAAAGTCGACTTCAAAGTCGACTTTGAAGTCGACTATTCGATTGGTCCTCTTGAAGTCGAAAGTCGAC
>JAQIWD010001270.1:0-13263 GCA_034694825.1 Anurida granaria
CTAACCTAACCTAAAATAACCTAACCTAACCTAATTCACGTGAATTGGTAAAAGTTCGGCTACGACATAGAAATTTTAGTTTTTTTCTGGATTGCAGCTCCAATTCAAGTCCAGCAGACAGACGGGAAAATGAGTTTCTTGCAGGGCGTGGCCATTCCCATAAGGGTTTTTCACTTTTACAACTCCAATTATTTAACACTTAGGAAGGTATGTTGGATGTTGTATGATTGGAAGCATCAACTCAACCTGAACATTTGAAGGCATAATATGTTCAAATTGGGTGGTTAGTTGTAGAGTAATTGGGAATTTAGAAAATTGGAATTAACGTTAGGAGAGAGGGGAAAAAGGAGCGTGAGAGGATTCTTTCAGCCAGAGTTTTTTCTAATAGGTTTTTGCACCGTGACGTCATCCGGCTGAAGGAGAAGAACTCTCAAACCCCCAAAAAATTTCAAATGTCCCTACCCGTTATATTAGTAGTACCCTGGTTTCTTGCCAGTGTACGTGGCTCCCTCTTTCCACATTTTTGACACAGGGAACTTCTCGGTTTGTTGGAAAGGCACTCAACAAATCTAAAAGTGAAGTTAATGGAGTTAATGTAATGACTAGACGTTAACGAGCGACCAAGTGCACTTGGTCGCTCGTTAACGTTTACTATGTAATGTACTAGTAATGTGCAATGTAATGTTCATGTAATGTGCATATAAGTTAAGTTCATATATAATATTTACTAACTATGTATTGTGTCCTTTCCTTGATATTTTTAGGAATGATAGGAGGATTGGATTGATACGTGATACCCCTATCATTGACCATCTACCGTCTGTGTCTGCCGGGTTCGTGTGTCGTGGGAGTGAGTAAAAGGGGAGATAGAATCGAACAATGAGGGCAAAATTATAACCTAGCGGAGCGGAGTAGCCGAAGCCCAGCCAGGTGAGTTTTATTGATTGCCGCAGGTGTAAAATGGATCATGAAGCATTTATACAGAGAGGACTACCTTTTCACTGGGTGCATCCTTTCCATTTCCTCATGTTGTCGTGTCTCAGCCTATGTCAGTTGTGTGCAGAAAGCCAGATTCAACCCTCCTGTTGTCTGTCATACCTCACTTCCTGCTATCATCATTCCATCCAGTGGTAATTCCTGTTCCTGTTCTTATGGAATACTAAATCACAGAGTTCCTATTATTAAAGTTAAGATTTATTCTAGAAGTTTTAAAATGTTGACACATGGAGTCTTGTTGTGGGGGTAGTGGACTGACAGGAGACAGGAGGGGTCGGGGTAGGGGTAGTTTTGTCAGAGGAGATCAATTCAATTAAGGCTATAGTACTGTGAAGAGTTCTTACGAGTTCCGTTCTTTTAGTGTTTAGTATTGAGGAGTGCATTGTTGTGGGAGGAGTCCACTCCTACACCATTCTTGTCCCGTCCTATATTGTTCCTAATTTCGGAGGGGTTCAGTTCCTAAAGCCGGTGCCGGTAAGTTAAGTACTTTTACCATGGACAATTCGCCATCTCCCGTTCTTATTGGCTATTGAGGAGATGTACTGTTATTTAATTAAGTAAGTGTCCTGCAGCGTCATTCTTCTTAGCTTACAACGGAAGTTTTACAGTAGCTAGTTCATTCATTGATTTTCTGCTCATCCCTGTTTCGACGCTGTTAGTTCATCTTCGTCTTCCAAGCTGGAGAATTGGTGTCCAGTTTTAGAAACTAAGACCGAAGACCACGCAAAAAATATTATTAGCATAGAAATTGATAATCGTCGTATCCAGTGCTGGAAATCAGGAAATCTGTTGGGAATCAATTAAGCAGAAACTGACTACGTAAGGAGGAGGTTACACTAGCGCTGGGCGTAGTATGGCAAAGGATATTAATCTTATCGCTGAAAATGTTCGAAATGGTTCCAGGACGCCCACTTCCTATCGCCTCCACCTTTTACTTTTATGGACAAAATTACGCAACCCAGTTCGCAAATCCTCTGCCTACATGAAGTCGTTTAGTTCCCATGCCTTCACCCTCCTTCAGCAATGGAATGAGGAGAGGACCCATTATATAATTTCCCAAATGATATGAAGGTCAGCTAAAACACGGAGCAGCACTTGAACACATTGCGCTTTTTAATTACCTAAGAGCGCTTTACCTTCCCCCTTTGTCATCCTCCCTCGTCGTTTGTCGAGTAAACCAAATCGACAGGAAGTCTTTTGACGGCGGTCCTTTCACGGCATTTACGCCGCGAACGTGACTAGTTGCCATTCTTACATCCGAGATAATGTTTTGATGGTTTAACAAATTCTGATACTGGTGACATGAAGTGCATGTCACCGATCGGTGTGTAGCTCCTGATTCCCCTGCTGGAAAACTTAGGGCAGTATAAATTGGCCAATTGGGATTTTAATGGATTACAAGTGACAGGGATGAAATCCAGATAGGATTAACGAGGGAGGGAGGTAGAATATGACACCGCTCGACCCCTTTCAATACACGCACAGGTTATAAACCACGAAGGAGATTCATTTTTGTTTCAGTTTTCAATTATGAAATGGCAAATGGGATTATTTAATTTGATATTTTCCAGTGTCTAGGAGGTATGGGATTTCAATTCTGGAAAAGGATCAACGGGAGCTGGAATTGAATTTTTAGGGAAGGGACGCGGACGCCACGCTAAATTCCTATGAGGTTCTGTTTACCCTTTTCATTTTCCGGATGTTGATAAGCATGATCGGGATGTTAATTGTAAAACAATTGACTTATAATTTATTTTTATTGCCATCCAGGATTAGCGGCATAAAATGATTCTGGACTCAATCAGTTTTGTAGAATTCAGAGCATGATTTCTAACAAATATTTATTTCTCTACGAGGATCCTAGTTCGATCACTCATGCCATTTCTAATTCATTGTATGGCGATTGATGTACAGGGTGAGGGTCAAGTCACCTACCTTTCCAAGGGTATCAAACAAATTATCTCATTCATGCTGTCCATATCCATGTCCATGTTAACGTGTTCACAGTGTCACTCCATTGTCTACATTATTCCGTTCGAGTCTCTGCTTCCTGTTTGTTTGTCTGATTTTTCAAACGTAGATCAAAGTGGGGCAGTACTGTGGGTTTGGGCTGATTAAAGGCAAGAACAGGAGGAAGTCAAAGTCAATCTTACAAGAAGGGCATTACACAAGTCTTGGCAGTTTGTTTTAGAATTGATCCTTTGATCATCAAAGATTGGATCGCTTGAGTCCGAGAGTCAAGGTGCAGGAAGTTCATAAGTTCTGTGTTTTTTTTTTCGTTTTGTATCTTTCTGGCAGTTTCGCCGTGGCATATCGATTTTCCCCCCGAGCCCCGACTTGTAGTATCTTTTCATACGAGTCTTTTCCGAATTTCATTAATTCTTCTCTGTATTGGAATTTAATGAGTTCATCGAAGGACTTTAAGATCTTCGCTTGAAAAGTGCTTCTTGTAGTTCAATTGTTATTGCTCTTGGGTTTGTAAAGGAATTTGAAAGTGTGCTTTTGTGTTTCTAAAATGGAATTCTACAGCGGCGTGAGGGAGATGCACGAGATAATTTTCGGATTAGAAGAATGGACAATGGGAATCTTCTTCCCAAGTTAGGTATTCTGGATGAATCTCTTGCCCTGCTGGGCGTTAATCCCCTTAACCATCTCTCTCACGCTCACTTTTGACAGGATCTGATTAATCTGATTATTATGGCCCTGATTTGATTGGGAGCAGAGGAAGGAAGGAACTTTCCTTTTCGTTCCCTTTGTATATTATCACAATGATTAAATTATTACTCTACTTAATTTCGCTCCTCATTTTCTCTCATAGAGGATTTGAGGCCAAAGAAAAGTTAAAGCTTGGGGTTATGATTATGAATTGAATTGTGGTGCGTGGAGTTTCTTATTCTTTTGTTTACATTTACAGAGTGGATTAATCACACTGTTGCCCTGAACGAACCTTGGCTTCCCAAGATTGGATTATTGACATGAGCTCAGAAATTCTGCCCAAGAAAATCCGCAGGATGAAAAGTGATGGACTTGTGGTGATTCCGCCATTGATGTCATTCAACAATGAATTCACTTCCTACAAGAACCTTGAACTTGACAAGGGGAAACTTCGAGGAGAGGAACTTACCATAACCCACCTGGATCACAACAGTAACGATGATGATGAGTCCAGCAGTACGCCCTCCTCATCCACCACCTCGTCAGCGTCATTAGACGTAAGAATTCCACGTTATTGGGTATATGTTCGTAAACCAGGTTACTACGGCTGGGCTGGAGTTTATAAAAAAAATATTCAAGTACTTTTTAATAGCCATTTATCGTCTCTCCTCATCTGTGTGGACTTGACCGCAGGGAACCACTTTTACTAACAAACACTTAATTCCCAGTTCAGTTTTTTCTTTTAAAGTTGTTAGTATTGGGAGAGAATTTCGTTCCACTCCACTTGGGCCTGTAGTAATAGTAATGAAATTGAGCTTGTGTAAATTACAGTCTTATTTCTGCACGAGTTGCATCTTTGCACCGATTCGTTTTTCGTCAATTATAAATTCCACTGGTAATGTAAAAAAAAAAAAAACGTTGACATAAGATACGGGTCACGGATCACGTATCCGTGACCCGTATCTCATGTCAGCGTTTTTTTAAAACATGGAACAGGTGGCATGAGTAAAATTTGAACAGGTGGTTTTTATGTGATTGCAAAATGAATTGCAAATAAATAACTATTCCTTGCTCGGGACCTTGCATGGGTGTATTTCAATTTGCGTGTCTCAAAATTTCTCTCACGTTTTATTATTTTACTTATATTTTGTGCAGAACATTATTTATCAAGTACCGAAATCGAGGGATTGCAATAATTCTGCATCAAAATCAAATCAGGCATTTTTATCTGTTGGTGAGTTTTTGTATTTTGCATGGAGTGGATCACTGTTGTTTGTTGTTAATTTGCCTTTTCTTGTTTCTCTATTTCCAATTTCTCTAATGAACTTTCTTTGTTTCAGGGGGCCTAATTCCGGAAGCTGCAAAATTAATTTTGGCCCAAAGTCCAAAGAATCGAATTGACTTGGTAGATCAAGAGCGGAGTGACACCGAGTTTTCCGTCTACAGCGACTTCCTGAGTGACGCTGAGAATAATGAGCTCGCGATCCCTTTTAAAAACGATGACGTTTTCAATGACGATTTCTTAGAGGAAGCTCCCTACGTTGACTGCGGTACGGTTGCTGGAATTTTACTTGAATTCAAAATTTTGTAAATAAAGGGGTAGGAGTTATGTATGTTATTTATTTCAGGGTTGCAAGTTATTCTGGAAGAGACTGAGAGTCAAATGGAATCAGACAGTGAGCAGGAATTGATGGGGCCACGGGACGACCCCTCCGTTCTTCTAGAACAATCAAAGTACAACAGCGATTCGTTATCCCAGTTTGGCCTCATCCCGGAATACACTAGCACTTGGCTCCAATCCTGTAATTCCGTATCTCCAGCTGACAACGACAATGAAAACCAGACTGATAGCAAGTCACTACCGGATGAGATCATCATAAAGCACATCCGCGTCCCATCGGATTGGGATCCCGTAAGGTTTTTGGGCTTTAGAAGCTGGAAAACTCACCTTAATTAAAATTTTATTCATTATTGGGTAGGAAATCTTGTTGAAAAGGATCTTTACAATCCCTGAGCCCAGGGGCTCTGCCGCCTCTTCTGGGATTTCCACAGGAGAAGGGATGGAGGGACACATGCAGATTTTGAGCGGAAACAGGAAGAAGGGGACATTTTGGAATGCATGGAAGAGAAAGTTTTGTATTGCCACTACGGGGAAACTCATTTGCTACGAGGTAGAAATTATAAATTAATCAACTTCCGTCCAACTAATTCATTCATCAAATTTATGCAATATCTTTTTTACATTGCAGAACGACGACTGTCGGGATGTGTTCCAATGTATTAATCTTTTTGGAGGGAAAGTAGACTTTTTGGATCCAGTTGAATTCGTAGGACCAGAGAAAGGGAAGTTGATGGTGAACCGACTTTTGGGGGTCGACGATGGGGTAACGATCAATTCAATTCTACTAGTCAGTTGGGACCGGTTTAAAATTTTGACATTGCTATTTTCAGAAGGGGCACTACCACGTCTTTCAATGTGCATCTCTGGGTGAAGCGCGGGTTTGGATTGAGGTTCTGGAGCAGCACACGGTGGTCCCGAAAGCATTTGCCATTCCTACTCTACCTAAACCGATTTCCATTTTTCGTGACATTTTAGTGGTGGATTTCGGTGCTACAAATGTACGAGCTGGAATCCTAACGCATCAACGTATGTTCCTTCCTATTCAATTTTCTCATTTAATTTTTTGGTGCTGTATTTGGTGATACTTTTTTGCATCTTTTACAGCTACCCTCCCTGCCCTTTTTTTCAGTTCGGTCATGTCCGAAAATGAAGAAACTGGGCGCACCATCTATGGGAACGACGTTTACTTTACTGAGAACCGAAAGAAGGCCAAGATTCGATTTCCCTTTGAGTGTAGCTCGAAGATGTGCCAGGTAAAAAGCACTGAATTAGTGTTCCAGGCAGCAAAATACTACAAATAGAAAAAAGCTCTAGGCAAGAGCGGAAATATGGGCATTTTCACCTATTTATGGTCGTACAATATCTGAAGATACTGATACCTACTAAACCGACCTACCGCCCACAATACCCTATGTCAATCAAGGTCTGCCCTGACCACAAGGTCAGGTCAGAGGTGGATCTCGCTGGTTCCAGCTTCCAACACATTCCCAAACTGAGTTTTTATTGGCAAATTTTTCTTCCAGAACACTGTGGACTTGAGTGCATTGAAAGGGTTCATGGAGAAAATATTTACCGATCTGAACATTACTCCAAATAACTACCGACTCATACTCACGCTTCCGAGAAGGATTGACAAGAAATGTCGTGAAACCATTTTGCAGCTCTTATTCATAACATTCGAGGTGCAGTAATTTGTAAACTTACTCTGTCAAAAAATATGCAACTGATATGAATTCTTTTGTCCCAGATACGGAGTGTTCTGATGTGCCATCAGAGTGTGATCTCTTTCTGGGCCCATTCTGCAGAGAATGGGATCGTGGTGGACGTTGGAGAAAGGTGTGACATAGTTCCTGTTAGTCAAGGATTCGTACTTAGTCATGCCTGGGGGCGGGCACCGTTCGGAGGTCACGTATTGAAACACTCACTTCGTCAGGGTTTAGGACCACAGGTCTGTACGCGTGCTCCACGCTTTCAAAGTTTTAAGATAATGATTTTATTTTTTTATTTTTGCAGGAAAACGGACTCTACCTCTCTACGCCAGTCGAGAATTTGGTTCTTCGATTTATCTCAGAGAACTTTGTGTGCGTTACAGCTGGGTACGGCGCAGGAGTTCGGAAGGTGTCACAAGACTCTCAAGAAATTGTAATAGAAATGGACTTAAGGGATATCCTGCCATTTTCCAACCTCATCGGGGTGAATCAGGAAATATTGAAGGCAGTAGCTGAAGGATTCTTTGATCCTGGTCTCTATGGACTTGACTGTGAGAGCTTGCAGAAGATTCTCCATAAATCTCTTATGGTGATGCACTTATAATTTACAAATACAGTCAATTGAATCCTAAGCATCAATTCTCATTTTCAATGAAGGACTGTGGGGTTGACATCCGGAAGGAAATGTCCAAGAATATCTTTCTTGTTGGTGGATGCACTCTGATCCCAGGGTTTCCAGAGCGGCTGGAAGCTGAGTTGACTAAACTTTGTCCCCCACATTTGAAACCAATCGTAAGACCCAAACAATTTCTTGTAAAAAGTTTCGTTTAACATTTGACAACAATTTCAGATTCAAGTCTCACCTTACCGTTACCATTCTTCTTTCATTGGGGCTTCAGTACTGGCAGGAACAGAAGCATTCGAGATGTCCTTGCTTCAAAAATCAGATTACGACGGTGGTCCAGGGCCTGTGCACTGGTTAATTTAATCATGGTCGATACGGTCACACTCACACTCCAGTTCAGTGGTCATTCCGGATTGAAGTGACTGAAATTCAGAATGACACTATCGCTTAAGTTTTCATTATATCGAATGTCAAGTTATTAGATAATTTCTCTAGCTCTCTTTCTTACTTTGCGATACGCAAACGCTTTTGGATGAATTGATTGATTAATTATGGATTTCACGCAGCTTAAGATTAGTTTCAAAGTACTGGTAGAAGATAGAGATTGACTAGATTGTTACCTGCTAAATTAATTTAAGAATAAATGGACTTTAGCTAAATCGATTTGATAGCTTTTCTCAAATCGCTGAATCGCTGTTTAATTTATTTTATGAATAAGAATGCAGTTTCATTGTGTGCTTCACTTTGCCCCATCAATTTCAATTTCGTGGTGGGAATAAAGTGTGCCAGTTTCAAAATTCAAGTTTTGACAAGAAAAAAAACAAAACATCAAACAAACGAAGCAAAACTAACAGGAATTAATTGAATAAGGGGGATAATTTAATTGGAACATTTCAAATCGGTTTGACACTTCGTTCCTCCGCCCTGAACTAATCAGAAACATCGGTGAGGTGAGGTCAATTAACCATTTCTTTTTCTCAATTCATGCATCCTTCGGTCTTCTGCCGTCCTCGGTTATTTATGTTTGTCAATTTTTTGTTTAGCGGGACAGGTTGGTGGGTGATCAGGAATAGCGGATGCTCCATTGTTACTACGTAAACTGTCACAGAGTGTTTTTGTAGTCTGTGTGGCAGTTACTAGACAAATAACTTTTACATTTACTGCATGTCTGTTTACGTATATTCTTTTTCTATTTGGGTTGCGTTTGCAGTATTCTTTCAGTCAGGTATCCTTAAGTCCCAATTGGGATCCTGATAGGCCCCAGTTGAGCCCCATGAAAAGTACCCCAACTCGGGTGTGCTTGGGTCCCAATTGGGGCCCATGACGTCATAGTGGAGAGAAAGGAACCAATCAGAACTCATTCCCTTCTCTCCGCTATGACGTCATGGGCCCCAATTCGGAACCAAGCACACCCGAGTTGGGGTACTTTTCATGTGGCTCAATAGACGATGACCAAACTCCCGCTTCACTCTGAATCCAGTCACTGCAGAGCGCTACAGAAACTAGATTCGAGTTTTGGAGGGTAGCTTTTCTCTCTTTTCTGCTCTTTTCTGTACTCTTTTTGCCTGCAAATTTTGTCATTTTATTTTCCATTCTTAGTAATGCTTAGAAGTGAAATAACCCTGCACATTTCGCACACACATCTTAATCATGCGATTGAGCTTCATTTAAAAAAAACCAAGTCAATACATTACAAATTGACTAAGTTATACAATTTTTGAAAACTATAGTCTCGTGTGTTATTGGCATCGGGGGATATGAGGCTACCCTCCAAACTTTACTCACAGTATTCCTCCGCGGAGAAAGCTGAGTTTGGTCATGGTGTATTGGGGCCTATCATGATCCCAATTGGGACTTAGGATACCTGACTGTCTTTCTTTTCTTGGAGTCTTCGGCTGAGAGTCCAAATTCGATTCAAGCGTTCAGATTTTAAAGGTCACGAGAAACCAAAGGTATAAGCTTTTTTGGTTTTTCGTGCATCAACTGTGATTTGCAGAGTTTAAATTTTATTGAAGTTTCTTGATATCGCTTCTTATAGCGGAGACTAATGAGAAGAAGAATATTTTTGATTTGGATTCTCTTGTGAAATGATTCATAATGTAAAACTATCTTGTGGTACTTGGGCGCGGGCGTGGGAGACTTTGATGTCTTGCCAAGAAGTTTGTTTCTTTTTTATCCTGACAGGATGAATTGTTTTTGTGTTGGATTTCGGCTCGTTTTAGTTTCTCAATGTTCTGAAGAAGAACGAGGTTAGTGGAATCTTGGGCCGAGGCTTCGTTGTAGTGGATCCAGGCTTCTTTGAACATTCCCTAGGACATCGATTAATTACATTAATTTTCATTTCCGATTCTTATTCTCATCATTAGAAGATTTTTCATGTTACTACCTGTCCATGATAAATTGCTCCCAAGTTTAGGTGGACGTGGGTGACAATGGATGCTGGGATCATGTGCTTCTGGTTCAAGCAACAGTGTCTCGATTTCAAAATCATCTCTATAGCTCGTTTATAGCTCTGCAAGTTATACCAAGGGATTCAATCTATTACAATTAAGTCCTTATCTCTTTCTGGGCAGAATTGATGGCCGATGGCTCAGCCTGCTACTACGTCACATTCCTCCTTTTCATCCCCGATTCTTCTTTTGTGCAACTTTGCTGGAAACATTTTTTTTTTTTGCAAAGTGTTGCAAGAGGAAAACTTTATGGTCCCTTGTTTTTGCAGAGATCACTTACGGGATTGGAATCTTTACAAACTACGCAATCTTCCACCACTTTTGTCTCAGAAGTCAGTGACACAAGGAGGCTACACACATATAATTCTTACTTTTTTGCTCCTGCCAAGCAGGACGTTACAACGTTATGATTCCAGAAACTCTAGTATTTTTTGTTAGAAAAGTTCTCCACGTCTCCCCGTGTCGTCTTTCCGTTGACTAAACTTACCAGGATTGCAGAGTCCAAGTCTTCCAAGTCTTTGGACAGATCTCCATGAAAGGCATGAATTGGGACACAACTTATTTCTGTCTCACTGCAGGTACGGATGGCCAGTTTAATATATTTCACGGCCTCTGACGTTCGGTTCAAATGACTGTAAAGAATGGAAAGTTGATGGAGAGCTTCCCGTTGACTGGAGTTTGTCTGTTCCATCACGGCAAGGAGCAAAGCCTCTGCCTCCTCATATTTCCTCAAGTGGAGTCGAGCCTGGGCCTGGAGAAAGTTAAAGGAAACATAAAGTGAAATCACTTTTCTCCCTACTGCCAAACGGGAGGGAGAGAGAGAGACAGGAGGGGGTATGATACTAAAGGCTCAACCCATTCCATATTTCCTTTCTCCAACTTCCAAACTCGTGTCATCAGGCCCATTTCATAAGGGTCATAATTAATTGGTCTTGTTCTAAGATTCCAGCGCCTTCTTGGAGGAGGACTGGGGATGGAAGCAAGCTCCAAATTTACTAAATGTGGAAACGGGGCTATGAAGAATCCGAGATTTCTGCCCGGACGAATGGACGGGGGACCGAAGTTTAGTAGAAGATCTTTGTTGAAAAATATTCATTTTTGGCAGCATCAGCAATGGGGATGAGGTCGTGCGGAATTCTCCTACCTAGCAAATGAGGGGGGACCAAGGAAGGATTGCCAGTGCCAGCAAACTCACCAAATGTACTTGGACGATGGGATCATTTGGGCGAATTCGGAGGGCTTCTATAAAAAGTGTTTCCGCCTTGGTGGCTCTTCCAGTGCTGAGGTAGAGAACTCCTAATCCATCCTTCGTCTGCGGATCGTCATTCTGAAGCAGTGCCCTGGAAATAGAGACAAGTTCTCATCATCTTCCGCCTTTTCTTTTCTTTTCTTCTCCAGATCCAGCCGTCGTTAGATTCTCATCAAAGTCCTCTTCTACTTTTCTTCTTCGACGGGAGGATGGGCAAGGAGTAATTGGTCTGCTAGGACTACTGGATTGAACTAAATTTTGGATTTGGGGAAAAGTTCTTTTTATTAAGTTGGTGAGTTGTGGCGTCTTTTAGAGTTCTGAGAAGAAGAAGAAGTGAAGCCAACGGAACCCAATTCTGCTGATTGCTTTTTCCGGAGCTAAAAGACCAACCTTTGATATAGCGATTCTGCATTGTCGTGGAGATTAAACTTCTTTATGAGTCTGGCAGTGTTGAGGAGGGCCACGGTGTGATTTGCATCTCTAAGCAGTGCCTCCTGATAAAAATGCAAAGCCTCTTCCAAGTGACCTATAAGAGCATCAGGAAAAGCATTAGAGAATCCCCCATAACACACCCTGGCTTGGCTTGGCCTGGTAGTATTCCTTGCGTTAAACCTATTCTGACTCCCATATTGAATGGATCTTATGCTAACAAAAAGCTCAAGTTTGGAGGATTAAGAGTTTAGATCTTATCATTTTCATTTAAAAATACAATATCAGGGCTCCTTCACTTTTATCCCTCAATGCCCCAGTTTTCTTTTGTGCCTTCCTAGGTTATAAGTCTCTTTAGGGGAAAAACAAGCTTTCCCTTTCTGAAATCAGAGATGGAGTTCAGATTCTATAAAAGTTAAATTTGAAAAGAGAGCAACTTGGATGAAAACGACCGACATTAAGCCTTCCCTTACCTATCTTTTGTAGAAAGGCTGCATAGTTGTTGAGATGATCTGGATTATTTGGTTCAAGTTTGATAATTCTGAGGTGTATTTCCTTAGCCCTTGCATTAGAGCCAAGATCCGCATACATGGCAGCAAGATTCGTGAGAGCATCCGGATTGTTGGCTTCCAATTCCAACGATTTCTCCATTAATCGAATTGCGAAATGAGTATGACCCTGTTGACTGTAGGGAAAAGATAGAACAGAGATTAAGAGATGATGCCAAGATCCATCGAGACTAAAAGAATTAGAAAGGACTGACTCCTGTACTTCCTAAAAAAAGGAAAAGGAAGAAATGATAAAGTTGGGTAATACTGTTTGTAATTTAGGTTTCTTGGGATCTATGGTTATAGTTTTGGTGCTCCTCGGAATTCTATTGGAGAAAGTCAGGAGATGAGTGATGGGGTACTTATAGATCCGGGTAATGATGTTATGTTAGCACTGGAATCGGTTTCATGTCAGGCCCAATGTACTACCCGCCCTCCCGCCCTTCCAATTTTTCTTCTATTGTTGATTCCAGACCCAAAAAAAACCAATGAAAGTGACCCCCACCGCAAAACGTCCATTTGTTCCTGGACAATTGATGATACTCTATACATAATTGTCCAGCAGTCGCAGTGTTAGGGGTTGTGCTGGAATTGGATCATGTCCTGGTGGTTTCCTCTTACAACAATAACATGGGTCATGTCGGGGAAAGTGATACTCGTCATCACCATCAATTGGTTACATGAGACAAGAAACAGAGCCGCAGCCTAGGCTCATTTCCGCTCAACTTCTGCTGTGTGATTCTCATCACAAAAATGGGAAAGCACGACCGTTTATTAAGTACCGTCAGGTGTTTGGCTTTATTTTCAGCACTTCCAAAGTAAAATTCCGAATTAATACTTGAGCGAAAGTGAACCAATTATTAAAATGAGTAGGAACATAGCAGATTAGTACTTCAAAATTAATTGTCCGTCCGCACTCTATAACTCAGGAACCACCGAACCGATTTCAATTCTGTTTTCGGATATCGGTTTCTCATGGTC